>JBAJNP010003473.1:0-39452 GCA_036877545.1 Yasuhikotakia modesta
ACCAAAAGTCACCAAAAAGGTTATTGCAGTAACATAAGATTATATAACATAATAAGATTATATCAAAAATGTTATTTTTAAGTTTGTAGTGAAACGAAAAACATCACAGACTTTCAAAATTACATTTCCGAAAGTTTACATGGGAAACGTTCTTGCAACCTAAAACTATTAGCTGGGATTGACAGATAATCGTGGCTAAAACGAGCTTGCGTTTCACGTCTTGAAGACTCTGAGCTCGTCTTAGAAGTTCACTGCTGGTGGCTCGTGATGGTGGGACGGAGCAGCAGTTACTGCTGGTTACTGAACACAACCGGTTTGATCTGATGGCTGGTGGTCGTGCTGGTTAAAACCATCCTCTGCATCACGGTAAGATCAGACACGTTGGATTGTTTGCGTCTGTTGTAGATGCTGCTGACCTTCCGTCTGAAGTACCTCCCGGAGCAGACGTACAGCGCTGGGTTCAGGCAGCTGTTGGATAAAGCCATGTAGACGGAAAACTGGTTCCCAATATCAAGGGCGTGGGACCACTTCTCCCCATCCAACACGTGGAAATCACAGAGAACGTCCAGGAAGGTCACGACGTGAAATGGACCCCAGCAGAGGAGGAACAACAGTGTGACGGTACACACCAGCACAGTGGCTTTCTTGTCGTTCCTCTCTTCCCCATAAACGTTGTTTCGACGTTGCTGCAGCGCTTTAACAACGTTGGCGCAACAGAACACGATGGCCAGGAGCGGCAGCGCAAAACCCAACACGTTCAACTGGACGTGGTGCGCATTCCTCCACCTGTCGTTGGGATAACGCAGGACGCACTGGACCGCTGGATGACCCGGGATGGTCTGCAGGGTTCGGAACACACCCATCGGGACCCCCATTCCCAAACCAAAGAGCCACAGCGCAACGCAGATGACTTTGGCGTAGCGTTTGCGCCTCAGACATCTCGCCTTCATGGTCAGCGCGAGCGCCAGGTATCGATCCACGTTCACCATCACCAGCATGTAGATGCTGGCGTACATGTTGACGATGATGGAGAGATTCACCACCTTGCACAGAAATTCTCCATATGGCCACATGAAGTAGTTCAAGATGTTCATGGCCCAGAACGGAAGACAGACGAGCACGGTGAGGTCGGCCAGCGCGAGGTTGCCCAGGTAGATCTCAGGTACGGTCCATCGGTTCCTCTGCAGGAGGAAGACCAGCAGCACAAAGGAATTTCCCAGGATCCCCGTCAAACACACGATGAAGATGTAGGGAGGGATGATGGAATATACGAGCTGCCACTCCGTTGAGTTGAAATGGTCCAGATATGACGGGGTGATGTTTGCGTTTGGAGGCTGAAACGTTGCCGAAAGCAACACAAAGTCTTCGGGTTGCATCCTGCAGGAGAAACGAGTTTGATCACAAACAGGGAACGTCTGATAATTGGTCCAAACGTTCTCTCAAAGTTATTATAAAGGTTTTTGCAGTAACGTTAAGAGAGCACTTTTAACATAACACATCAAAATGTTGTTCAGAAATGATGTTACATGACTTTAACTTAAAAAATACATGTTTAATGGTTTTTGTTCTTTAATGGAAATGTTGGGAAACTGTTCTTACAATCTGCGTTTAGCTGGGAGCTCATTCCACACATTACATCACTGCGTTACATAACCAAACACTGAAGCAAGAAATAGGCTTGTTTAAAAACACATGTTTAAAAACCAATACAGAAGTGTAAAGTTAGTTTATATGTGATGTTGACGTGTTAGTGTGACCAATCACCTGTGAGAACATGAGAAGATCTTCATGCATCACTAAACATCACATCAGATGTCTCAGAAAACTGATGCAGGTGTGCAGAAGTCACTGTGATATTTTGTTATCAAATATTCTCCAGAGTGATCTGACTGTCTAACATTGGTTGTGGTGACTGTAAATGGCAGACAGATCGTGTCTTACCTTGTTTCTGGAGCTGAACAGCTTATAAGTGTTTAAGTTCCTCACAGCCGACGGATCTTGTTTTTGGGACTTGGAACCTCCAGCGGTTCTTGAGCAGAACATTTCTCCACCCCCACAACCCGGTTAGTTTATAAATCAAACTTGGCTTCACTAGTTGTATAGTTTGTGTTGTATAAACACAAGTAAATCTCTGAACAGAGATAAATGAGGCGTCCAGTTCACTGTGTCACTTGCAATTGCTGCCTGACTGCCTGGATTGTGTTATATTTCTGCTTTAAACACATTTCATTTTTAATAACCTTGAAAAAAACTAAATACAGGTTCATAAATTATTTTCACTTGTTGCTTTAATAAAAGTTTGATTGAGTTTGAATGTTTTATTTCACAGATGAATCAAAACACAAACAGATTGATTTGATTGTTAAATGTGTTTGACATTTTATAGGCAGAACTCTTTCCAGCTCACTTAAGTAAATGTTATATTTATATTTAATTGTAAGAGAGATTTAAACACAATAATATCTACTTTTAAAGGCTCCAACAATGAAGGCCTTTATTGACGTTGACTGTAATGACGGGTGTCTACCAGCAGAGGTCGCCAGACTCCAGCGCAGCTGTCAAACTCAGAGTCTGGTGTCTTCTGTGCTCCGCTCGTGTGAGTTGCGTTTTCTTCTTTTTATAATCTTGTCAAACACACTTTTAGCTCTTTGTCTGAAGTGTCTGCCCACAATCACATACAGAAATGGATTCAAGGAGCTGTTGCTGTAGCCGATGTATGTGGATAACTGGTTACCAATGTCCAAACCGTGGATCCAGAGACAGCCGCACACGATTCCAAAGTAGTAGAGTGTGTCCAACAAAATAAAAACGTGATACGGCAGCCAGCAAACGACAAACACAACAAGAACCACCAGAACCAGGAGCGCAGCCCTCTGCTCGCTCCTGAAGGAGGAACTTCTCCGAACCCGCTTGTCTCTTAGAACCGTGATGATGTGGAAGCTGCAGAAGGACAGCAGGGGTACGGGGATGAGGAATCCCACCACAGTCACCGTCACGTTGTAACGGAGCCTCCAGCCGTCGTGAGGATAATCGATGAAACAAGCTTCAACCTCAAACTCTGGGAAAAACTTCACAGAGCGGAAGAGCACAGCAGGGAGACTGAGCAAGAAGGCAGACACCCAAATGGCCAGACACACCAGTTTAGCTCGACACACAGCGCGACGTCTGGCCACAGACACGGGCCGGGTCAGAACCAGGTAGCGGTCCAAACTCACGAGGCTCAGAAACATAACGCTACAGTTGTAGTTCATAGCAATAATGATGCTGACCAGACGACACAAGGGCTCTCCGAAGGACCAGTTGAATTTATGCACGATTGTGATGACCCAAAACGGCAGACAGCACATCATGAGAAAATCTGCTGCTGCCAGGTTTCCCAGGTAAATATCCGCCACAGAGCAGCTGCATCCATGCAGGGAAAAGACGCAGAGCACAAACGCATTGCCCAGTAGACCCACAGCGCAGATGACGGCCATGACAGCCGGCTGCATCGAATACAGCCAATCCCAGAACCCTGTCTGCTCGCAGTCCATCAGGTCTGTTGCGTTGAAAACCATCAGGGATATTTTTAAAGCTAAAGTTATGAACACAAAGCACCAGATGTGTCTGTTACAACCCTGAAGGGCAGCAAAGAACTTTGGGAATTGAACAGGGATGAGCAGAGATAAAACGTCACACTGCGATCTCACCTGATATATATGTGTGTGTGTGGCTCCATACAGCTGGAGTCTGAACCTCTAACAGCTAACAGTGACCGATGCCGCTGTGGAATAATGAAAAACCTCTGCGGTTCATTGACAGGTTAAAATAAAAGTGAGATGTGTGAATAAACAAACACACCTTCACTTCCTCACAACACAAGAACACGCTGCTAAAGTGAAGCTCAAATAAAGAGGCTGTGATAATGTGAATTAAAGCAGCAGATGGCTGATAGTGTTGGTTTTACAGCTCACATCACAAATGCATTTACTGATCACTTTAACACTTACAGAACAGAGCAGCGCTGACCCCGAATCAGACGCTGTATTTAATCAGCCATTGTGCCTCTCCAGCTAACAGGAACATTCATACAACGTTAGCTAACGTTTAAAGTGCTTTAAGGTGTCGAAAACCTTCTGTAGTCTTTATAATGTTATTGTGAATGTTAAATGTGAAAAATTGAGTATTTATTTTACTTCATTCAGTTGATTGGGTTTTTCACATAAATAAATGTGAATATTTTCACTTTGTATTTCACTAGTGCTGTTTAACGTGTGCTCAGATATAACTGTAAATTTCTCTTTATAAAGTTCCTGTCTATTTTTGACTTAGGGTTTGGAAATGATTACAAACACAGATAATGTAGCCAAGTAACACTAGTTTTAAATGAGCTGTGTGTTTAGTTTAAAGAGGATGATGATTTAGGTAAATATACGGCGTGTTTGCGGTGCTGAGGAACCGTTTCAGAGTTTCCCACACAATCATAAACGTGTCGGTTAACTGGCCACTGTTAGCAGCCGCGGTCTCTCTAATGATGGCGTCTGACCGTGTAGCTGTCGCTGGAAAACACTGTTCATCTGACTCAGTCACAGCCACACAGTCACTGGAATGTCTGTCACAAGTTCTTTCATTTGACCAACTGCTGTGGAAACAAGCTGTGAATGTTTTTAACAGACATCATCTCGTGTTCATGAAAAAACTCTTGCACTCACTGGATTATGTGTGATGTAAACAATTGTAACACAATGTTTTTATTTATTTTGTGTGTTATTATAATACAGCATATGAACAAATATTACCACAGGTAACAACAAAGACATTAGCTTACGAAAATTTCTTCAAAAAGACACAATTCTTAACACTTCACTTGTTAAAGAAACACATGGAAACATAAAAGTTCTGCAAACATTTACTGTTTTTCATGAAAAGTCTAAAAGCCTTATTTTATTTTTAAAGAGACATTTATCAGACATTGTCTTTGGAAAAGCTTTAACAAATATGTACAAAGTATGTATAAATATTAAAAACAAATCATAAAATGAATAAACATATTATTTGTAAACATTATCTTCAGTGTTTTTGTTTCTTAGGTCATGATTTTTTTTAATTTGCCTAAACTATTGAATTATGCCAAAGATGCTGTGAATACACACCTTTTCATGATCTGTTGACATGGCAACTCTTATTTTGTCTTTAAAGATGAGTTCACTCTCAATGAGGGAGGAGCTTGATCTAAACCCCTCCTCCTCCAGGCTACATCATTAGAAAAGAGGAGGAGTTTAGGTAGGAGGGATGCCAGGGGTTGATGTGTGCTTGTAGCATGATTGACAGGGCTGAATTTTTGACTCCTCCCAAAGTTGTGTTAAACTTCCTGTAATATTCATATGCACTTATATTTATTTATATTTCTGTGACATTTGGCATAACTTTATATAATTGTAGAACAGCTTGTGTGTTTTATGTTATTTAAAATATCACATCTGTGATATCACATGTGCGTATTTTAATTGAGGAATATTTGAATAATATATAGATTCCCATGGACACGACCATCTTCAGACAAACACACAAACACCAACAACTTCTAAACGTTCCTCAAAGCTTCTTCTACAGGCTGCTGCTTTTGTTAAAATGTTGTGAAGGTCTTTAATGTTGATGAGGTTTGAGATCTTGTGGAACCGGTCGTGTCTTTCTTCTTCTCTGCCAGTTGTTTTGTTAGTTCTTTAACTTTCTTCCTAAAGTTCTTGCCAACAATCACATAAAGAATCGGGTTTAACACGCTGTTGCTTAAAGCCAGATAGGTGCATATTTGATTAGAGACATCAAGACCTGATTCAAAATGGCATCCACCAAAAACCTCAAAGCGCAACAATATATCCAGCAGAGTCACCAGGTGGAACGGAACCCAACACAGCAGGAACGCCGCCAGCACGACCAGAACCAGGAACGTGGCCTTTCGCTCCGTGTTCTCAGCATTGAAGCGGTCCATAATCTGCTGGTGCAGAGCTCGTATGATCTTACACGTGCAGTATGAGATCACCAACAGCGGAATGATGAAACCGAGGAAGATGAGCAGAATATCACAAGCAAGGCCGACCTCTGGACTCGGGTATTTTAAAATGCAGGCCGTGACGTTCAGTTCTGGGATGTATTGAGTGTCTCTGAAATAAAGAGTTGGAATGTTGAGCACCAGCCCTAGAATCCAGACAGCGATGCAGCTGAGTTTGGCGTAGCGCGGCCGTCGCATTCTCCCCCGCGACATGGCGTGAACCAGCGCTACGAAACGGTCGCCGCTCACCAGCACCAGCAGATAAATACTGCAGAACATGTTCATTCTGATGCCTGCGTTCACCACACGGCACATCAGAGGACCGAACTGCCAGTCAAACCCGTTGGCTATGTTGATGGCCCAAAAAGGCAAACATGAGACCAACAGCAGGTCAGCGGCGGCCAGATTCCCCAGATAGATTTCTGCCACGGTGCAAGCTTTCTTATGACAGCCAAAAACAAACAGAACAAAGACGTTCCCTACGATTCCCAGGACGCATATGATGAACATGTACGCCGGCTGCATGACGTATAACCAGTCCCATATCTCCCAGTGAAGGCACTGGGTGTCGTTGGTGAGGTTGTTTGTGGAGATTTCTGCAGATAGTGTCGGGAAGACTGCAGATGTTGTCACTTGATGGTCTTGCTCCATGTTTCTGCGGAGAGCTGGGAAAACAGGAACGTATCCGTGTCAGTTCTTTATGAGTTTGCATTATAACCATGGTAACCACAAATTAATCATGGGTTTACCGTAGCTGAGGACTGTGGGTTTACAGAAGATTATCGACGCCCCAAAAACCACCTTTACTTTAATAATTAATTTCTGATCTTTACTCTGTTGTAGCTCAGATCTCACACACTTCTGAGAATTCTGAATGCTGCCCTACAGAAAGACCAGCGTAAATGTTCATATTTTTGTTAGTGAAAGAAAAAAATTGAGGTAAATAATCTGAGGGCGATTAAATGATGACAAATCATGTTTCTTTTTTTAAATGAGCCAATTCTGTCTTTCCTGGAAAGTCATGATTTGAGTCTGTATGAGTCTTACTGTATGTATGTAGTTGCATAATATGAGAATTTTTGGTCTGTTTTTGGGGAAGTTATTTGGCAGGCGACAAATCTGGCACATAAAGGGAAGGAAATGACAAATTGGTGCATGTTATAAAATGTTATGAAATGTTATGTTAAAATACAATTATATACAGAAACTAATGTGTTTTAATACTTGACAGTATGTTAAAGAAATCAATTCTATGAAGATTCTGTAATATATGTTTTAATATTTGATAGTGTTTATTTTTATTACGTGTGTTTTTACTGTATCCACAGAAAATGTAAAACAAAGAGAATTTTTAAATCAAAACTGTGAAAACATAAATGCATAAATAAATCAATTTAAATATGAGCCGTAAACATGATTGAAAACATTTAGATTTTAGAATTGTAAACATTTTAAATAAATGTAAACTGTTAGTAAAACAGCATTTAAGTGTCACACAAACATCCTGAATTTTCTCTTTCTTTGTTCTCCCTCTGTTCTGTTCATCTGTGTGACATTCAGGACGGTCACTGTGGACCTGTTCAAATATTTAAGAAGCATCCGCCGCAGCGACAACACATCGTTCCAGGCAGGACATGACAGTCAATGCTAACCTAATTAAAGCACAATAATGTTTTGTGTTTAGCAGCTGAAAGAAGGTGAGAGACACTGAGAACATCTCTGATGTACAATGACTGTGTTCTGCAGAAGGTTCTAGAAGTCAGACAGGGAACCGCACATACCTCTTTACTGCCGAGCCTCTTAAGTGAGTCCAGATGTGTGCTTTCCTGTCAGGAAGTTCTGCTCTCCTGAACGTGGGTCTTCAGTCAGACTCGGTACAGCGTGTCTCTTAAAAGAGAGGCGGCCCGGATAGTGATGTCATTTCACTTAATCTCCTCCCACCTGCGTGTTCCTGGTCTAACATATATATTGAAATTCCCAAAGCAGATGTTTGGATTGAAATTTATAAACTTAATCTTTTCAAACTGATGATGGAGGGATAACAGAAGATGATTGTTTACTGGCCCTCTTTACCTTTAATGGTTTTCATGTTGTTTGATAATTTATTTGTGGTTTCGATAAATGAACTGATGATCTTCTGAAAGTGTGTTTACAGTCCACCCGCGTCCCAGCTGTGTGTTGACATCATTTTGAGCTTGAAAGCAGGAATGTGAGAATTTATTAGTAACAGTGTGAGAGTAAAAATGCATTTTGTGAAGTTTATTAGATTTTTTCAATGGCTGCGTGGAACTTTAATAAATGATGTGGAAATTTGATAGATGCACTTATTCTGAGAAATATTCAAATAAATACTTTAGCTTTCTCCTAACATTTAACATTTAAGTTTTCTCAGAAATATCCTAAAATGTAATGTCTGTAGAATATTAGGTTCATTGAATGACACGGTTCTATTGTTCCTAACTAGCTGTGTATAAAAACAGCAGATGTCTATGAACCGTCCCCAGACACAGAAATACCAGCCCATTTAGCACTTACTGGATACTTACTGTACTGTGAGTGGTTTTATTGATCTGTTTATTGATCTGTTGGGGCTAATAATTGTACAAATGCAGCAGTCAGCAACTGTACATCATAAACACAAACTCAAACCACATGCCTATTTGTGAATCTTTGTCAAGCACGTGATTGTGCTCATACAGTGATAAATCACAATCAAGTGTGTCTGTAAACTGATGTAAATAAATGAATCAAATTCAACAGTGTGTAACTGTGTCAGATTGTTATACACCTGTGTGTGTGTGTGTGTGTGTGTGTGTGTGTGTGTGTGTGTTTACATACATAACGTATATAAATACTATATGTATGTAAACTCTTGATTTATTGGTGTGTGAAGCTGTAAATAATGTCTGAAATGTTATCACATCATCATGAAGTTATGAGTTAAAAACATGAGAGATGTTTCATTTTGGGGAAATTCAGAGTTCTGCCAGGTAAAATATTTCACTTTTATCGTGGGAGATTTGACTGGCCCTCGGCCTGTTAAACTATCAGCAACAGATTTATTTGCACGCATACCAGACATGTTATCATGCCAACTGTGTTGACTGTAAGTTTACATAACGGACCAAAGTTACATATAAAACAGTTCAAAAAGATTTTTACTTGTAATTAAAACACAGAAAAGACAGAGAATCTCTTTAACATCATAATTCAACAATTAACAGAACAAAACTTATTCTTTTCCGTCAGCATAAGCAAAACATTTTAAGTATTAAAGCAAGAGAAAAACCAGAGAAAATAACAGAATCTTTCTCAGTTCTTTCTGACAAAATAAAAATGACATTTTCATCTGTTGGTGTGTCTGGAATATATTTTAAAGCGTCATTAAAGTGGTTTTGAAAAACACATAAAGGGTCTCAAACTGTGGAAAGTTTTAAAACCAAACATCTATTCTGGCTTATTAGAGCCTCAGACATCCTCAAAAACAAACGTTTGGGAGGCAGGTATGTGCGCTTAACAAACAGGTGACATACAGCCTAGAGCTCAGGTTTACATCCCCTTTAGTTCTGGGGCAAATAATGCAAAAGTTACAGAAAATGCCGCCGTAATGTAAACGGTGACCACTGAAATCCTAAAACAGAAACTGCTGTGTTTTTCCAACAGATTCTGAGAAGTACCACAGCAGCCGAACCCATAAACTGGGTCCAACTTCAGTACACGTCTGAAATTCATAATTATGGGTGTGAGCAACAGGGGACTCATGTCTGGGCGGCATGGAAACTTCGAAAGCTTGTTTCTGGTGTGTAATGATTTGTAAAATCTGCTGTCTCTGACTGAACCGCTCTTACCAGAGTAAAAGTCTGTCTTACCCACAATGCAATGTGACACTCTGCCTACACAAACCTCAACAAACAGACAAACCCAGTTTTCCACTGAGGACTAGAAAACAATATGAAAATGACACTTTACTGACAGATTGCTGACAAAATGAATTACATGATGTTTTGGACATGGTGTCCAGCTTTAGAAAAGCACCGTATTTTAACATGGTACCGTCTCAGGAGGGGAACTGGCGTCTCCTTTACTTGAAGACAGATTTTGTGAGCAGGTTTTTCCAGCACACAGTGATCTCTGCTGGAGAACTGTGTGTGTGTCAATATATATGTACAGTAAACGCAAACGTTTGCCCACAAAACTGTGAAGCATTAGGTGTTAATTTAACTTGTTTCTCAGAAAAAAAAATACATAAAACTTTTTATTTATGCACATTTGTGTTTCCAAAGCATTTGGGTATGTAATGCAAAACAATGCAAAATCAAACCTCCATGTTAAGTGATTTGTCATCTAACCAAATCTCTCCATATTACCGCAGAAACAGCCGAAATCATTCTTACATGTTGTTTTTTAATTTACACAGGAAATCAAATTATATTGGGTTAAAAATATAAAAAATAAATGACCTCAGCTGTCTGCAAGCATCAGACTTTATGACACGTAAAGGCTCAAAAATATACATACAAACTGCATTTAATGTTTTCAGATCAAATATAATCAGATCATAACAGCTTTATATCTGTACAGAATGTATAAATACGCAGGTGCATTTCCAAAACCGGATGCAGTAAATGAATGAACCTGCACCTCAAATGCATCATTAAATGCATCATTAAATGCATCATCAAATGCATCATCAGATGCATCAAATGCATCATCAGATGCATCAAATGCATCATGTGCGACCGACATCCAGTCCGTCTGTCCGTCCGTATCTGCATCAGAAAGTAAACGCATAAACTACTCCGACCACCACGATGTTTCCGATGGTGGCGACGATGGCGATCCACAGCCAGACGGCGTCGCTGGAGACGCGCTGGGGCCGCTCGCGTCGCGCGGGGGCGGCGGCGGGGGGCGGCGCGTTGACGCTGGCGGAGGAGTTGAACAGCGAGCGCTCGGTGCTGCCGTCATCAACGGGCGACGCGGCCATGAAAGCGCCGCCCATCACCGGAAGCTGAAACAGAGACGTCACGTTTCCTTGGTTACCGGGTTCATGGTAACGTGTGTCTATGCATGATGTCTTGGGGTTGCTATGTGGTTGCTATGAAGTCCTGGGTGGTTGCCAATGCTATTCTAGCTGGTTGTTAAGCTGTTGCTATGTTGAAAGTCACAATCAACAATCTGTTATGTGTATAAAAATATTTAGGGACGTGATTTATCCCAAAATCTCTTCCTCACTTTCACTAAGCTGTCAGGACTTTATTTGGACACCGTGTTTCTTAGACACCGTTTTAAGCTTTTGAACACTTTAAATATTTATTTAGTGTTAAAATAAAAGCCTCTCTGAGATCTAACACCACAGCCACCGTGTTTGTCTTCACACAGCCTGACAAATATTTAAATACATGTAAATGTTATGTAAAAATGTTGTAACTGGGAAAGAAACCGCATTGTGGGACTCCAGACGATCTGTGTGCTTTTGCAGAGACAACAATGAAACACAAGTGAGCTCAGCAAAGGAACAAACACAGATTCAGTGATAACAGCTGATGAAATTATAAGCCAAGGTGTTTCAGCTGAGGCATACATTATTAAAGACATAAACAGAAAACAATATTTTATTTATGCATACTGTAATGTGAGGGAGCTGAACTCACTGAGGGCTTATATTTCAAGTGAGCAAAACCACATTAAAACGTGTTTCTTATAAAACACACCCACTGACAGTTTTTACAACATCGTGGCCCTGCAAATAAACTTGAAAGTACAATAAAACATCTTTCACCAAAAGCGTAATGGCTTCAGTTCGAAGGTCACGTGATCTGAAGTTATTTTAAGGGTGAACTTACATTTAGATCATGCTAAAGTGAAATAAAATCATACAGCGTTCAGTTTATGCATTTTAATGCTAATAGAGTTTCTAATGGAAATGACCTGCTTCTGTCGAAAGAAATCTGGGCTGTTTGCTCTGAATACTGGTTTTGGTTCATATCAAAACATTTCACAAACGTTCACTGGGGTTCAGACTGAGAGCCTATAGAAGTGCTGCTTTGTGTTGGAGCAGAAATGAAGGGAGGTGGATATTATTTTGGCTGTAAAGTAAAGGGTAATAATATACAGAGATGAATATACTAATACTAAAATGTCTTGTGTTTCCTCTCAGCTGAGAAAAGGAAAGAATTTGGCCTGTAGCATGAAGACTCTCCTGACTTCTGTGAAGACGTTTCTCTTTAGCCGTGAGCTGGTGTTCTGTTCGTCTGTCTGGTTCTGCCCGTGGTGCTCAGATGAGGTGAGTCGTGTTGCACAACAGAGGTTTGGTTTCAGGGTAAACAGGGACGTTTGGGGAAGTTCATTATTTAGGATTAGAAGATCAATTTTACCAGTAAATACACATAATATTAGTGATGTCTGATTCAACATCAGATCTAAATACAGTTAGATCTTTCTAAACCAGGCAGGTAGTTATATACACACACACACACACACACACACACACAGAGATACATATAGTGGATGTACATACGTGTGTGTGTGTATTTTTCACATTTTCATTACTTTCATTTTTTCCCACTTTTTTAAAGTTCTGTGACGTTCCTAAATGAGTCATGTAAACTGTTTTCCCTGCAGTGGGAATCTCCGGTCTTGTATAACGCTGATGTTAACACACTCACTCATCTGTTAGGATGTTTTGAAGAAGGTGGAGTAGAGCATCATGCGATCAGCAGTAAATCTTCAGTGAGGCGTTTAAATGAGTGTGACAGGAAACTGTGATGAGACACGATGACCTCAAGCTACACAACGACCCACTAAAACACAACAGAAGGTTTGGGGGCTGAAGTGATATTTACTGAACACACATCAGACAGACAGAGGCTGCGGCAGGACGTCTGTCTGATGTTTCCGTGAAAACATCTACAGAACAGCATCAGCTCCAGAAGAGCTTCATAACACTTTTAACAACAGCGTCATTTATTCAACAGTGTCTGACAAACACAAGCGTAGATTAGAGATGAAGTCTGACAGCCAGCTAACAGGGAATGTTCTCACAACGTTGGCTAATCGGTTCTTAAAAATGTTTTTCAAGTTCAAAATAACATTTTAAGCATTTTGTTACTTAATGGAAACATTAGGGAAACATTCATGCAGGTCACAGTGTCTGATGCTCTGCAGGATTTGATGTTGCAGAAGGAAACTCTGTTTGTTCCAGATAATTCAACTTTGCTAAGAGACACTTTCGGTGAGAGATGTCACTGTTCCTAATAATCAGCACCTGCTTTTCAGCATCCTTGTAGTTTCCATGGTGACGGCGGATGCAGGACTGAGCTTGTGGGATCAAATTTATTGTGGGCTTATCAAAGATAAATTAATTTACAAAGAAAATAAAAATGCTTTCTGTAGTTTAGCATTGATATCATCATATTTGAAAACAACTGTATTATATTGTATAATTTATATAGCATTAAAACATTTCACTGATGTAAAACAATCTGCCAACATTAAAAAACAGTTATTGCTCAGTTTATTCTCAGCTAAACTTTCAAAAGAAACGTGAAATCAACCGATGAGAAACGAGACGAGAAATGAGACATTGCTGACATCCAGCAGTTAGAGTTCAGAGCTATAAAATGAAAATTCAGTGTATGTTCAGCTGAGATCTTTACATTAACACTCACTTGCATCTAAAGCAAAATCACAAACTGCAGAAATAATCTCCTACCTGTGCTGCCATAAATGAAAGGTCCATGATTTTAACTCTGATGTCTGCTGGGTTTGAGCGTTTCTTCAGTTCCTCATATAATCTTCACAGGAGCTCCTGGAAGACAATCCAGATGTTCTCCAGCTTCATGGGAGAAAGTGATTCTTCAACTGTGCAGAACCACAGACATGAAGAAGGAGTGAATGGAACAGTCCGGCACAGACAGCGATGAGACCAGTGCTCTGAGGAAAGACTCTCTCTCTCTCTCTCTCTCTCTATCATACACAAACCGTATTGCTTTAAAGGGTTTAAAGGTTAACATTACATATCATGTCTATTAAAAACATTATTATTATTTTTAAGTTGAATATGTTCCTATAAGCAAAACTGTTAATAAAACGTTTAAAAATGGTGATGTTTTTAACACTTCTAGAATTTTTAAAACAATATTTGTGTTGCTTCTGTTACTTGATGGGAATGATACAGGAATGTTTTCATAACCCGAGGTTGTTAGCGGGGAACTATTACAGAGCACTTTAATGTGAATCTACTTTAGACAGCAGACTGCAGATGTCATTGTACCGAACGTTTCTGTCTCTCTGGAGTCTTAATAGTCCATTATTACAGCACTTTATTTAAAACCCACAGGACATGTTATGGCTGGAGGTTTATCCTTCATAACTCTGAGGACTAATGGAGTTCTTTCCACAAACTCCTTCAGGAGAGTTAAAAATATAAATAAAAACATTTGTTTGCATACAGTAAAAATACAGATGAAAGTTGAACGCTTCCTAAAACCTTCCTAGAACCATTTTTAACCTTCTTGTTATTAATAAGCATACAGTAAACATTAGGAAAACATACAATCTAAACCTGTTAGCTGAGATCAGCGATTTCTCAAGAAACACCTGAGAAACGTTTAAGAAACATTTAATCTCACTGCTGTCTGGAAGAACTAAAGATATTAAAAATCTCAGATTTTCTCTGTGGCGTCTCAGGATGGACTCCTGAGTTTGTGTGAAGCTCTTCTGCAGTCTGCAAAACAGCAAATGCAGCAGTTATATCTGCTCGCACCCTGACCACCGCTGCTCTCCAGAACTATTAGTCAACATTCAAGAAAACACCATCGTGTGCTGAGATCCCGGCCAGAACCGCAGCTGATAAACTCACATATCTGTCAGAGTTTCTGTTGACATCACATCATTCCTGCTTCCTCTGGCCACAAACGCAGAAATTCCAGAAGTTTCTCTCGTGCAGCATCATGAACTCTGACAGAAATCAGTGACTAATACATGAAGCTGATTTCACACTCCGCTGCTTTCATTGAGTTTCTCATTATTTCATCTTCTGTCTTCAGTTTAACCAATGACACCAAGAAATATATTTATAATAAAGACATGAACAGATGCAATTAAGTTCTATGAAATGAAGCATACAGAGGTTCTGTCTTTATTATTTAATTTGCAGGTGATACACATCGTGAGATTTGGAAGCTGTTAATATTAAAGGTGCACGGTAAACATTAAACATTTGTCTTGCTGTTTTATCACTGAAACAAGCTCAGCTTCAGTTTTCTCTGACATCCTGACGCCGTGTGCGCAGTCGTGAACCTCCTTTCACTCCAGATTTACTCTCTGCAGCTCAAATGCTGACTACAACAAACGTGAGCCTGTTTCCCTGCATGTTACAACCTCACGTTCAGTTACAGCCACGTCCCTGATCTGACATGACAGGAATAACATATAGAACGGGATGCAGTCATTGGTCATTTCAGTTTGAATTATCTTGACATTAACTTAAATGTATAGGTGCGAATTTTCCAGGTTAAACCTTTATCTTCCAAACAGCAGCGTCAGCTTGAGTCACCGTGAAATGAAAGTTGAAACAATCTTTTCCTGTGGAGACATTTTTTAAACTGCTACTGGAATGAGAAAAAACAGGGCAGGACATGATTTTGTTCTGTGGGATTTGATTGGATCGTTACAGTTTGGAGGCCATTGGACAGTCAATTCAGTCCTGCCCACAGATCAAGAGAAGAGCTCTTACAAGAAAACAATCATTTAATATGTGTCATATTTAATAAAAACGTACATAAAAAATTAATAACGTTTCATGGTGACTTCAACAAATGGTGCAGAAAAGACACAATTAACCTTTAAACCTGGCAACAGCTTTACACGACACAATATTTCTTTGACATTGTAATCGATTGCATCACTATGATGTCATATAATGATCTTTACGTGACAGAGTTCAATTCTATTTGTGAGAGGAAACGAAAT
Source organism: Yasuhikotakia modesta (assembly GCA_036877545.1). Lineage (NCBI taxonomy): Eukaryota > Metazoa > Chordata > Actinopteri > Cypriniformes > Botiidae > Yasuhikotakia > Yasuhikotakia modesta. The sequence continues at coordinate 16,001 of JBAJNP010003473.1, forward strand.
GAATGATTCATTGGCGTCTGCAGCACAAACACGGAGGGGTTACACAACACAGATTCACAGACACTGATTCAAACAATACAAGCAAACCTGACAGTGACGCAAACAAAACTATCTAAGGTATAAAATGATGCAGATGTCACAATGAAGGGTCATTTTAATCCCATGTAAAACTGCTTTCTTTTGTCTTTAGAGCTAAATTATGCTGCTCTTGGGTCAAAGTCTGTGTTCATTTATAAGAGACATTTAATAATGATATTTATAAATGTCTAATTGTGAACTTCTCATTTAGATGCAAATACGTTTCTCTAAACTTGCTCATTTATTTATCAAATAAAGGCGAATATCTTACATCATCAAATAATGGACAATCCAGGGCGGGTTGCTTGTAAAGTTAATGTTTAATGTTGTGAGTGACATTGCTGGTGTTTCCTGCCCTGGTGCATTAAACACGTCGACAGACGACAGCCAGACTCTCTGTGTCTGTAAATAGAAGAATCTTAAGGCTGAAAACTGCAAACAAGTCAAAAACAGATGAAACATGACAAAAACTAAGATTCATGCAATACACAAATGCTACAAACATCAAATGCAACTAAAACACTTCAGTGCATTTACCTTACAGAAAAATATGTTTTAACAGCATAATAAAATTTCACATGCATACTGTTTGTTTATATAAAACAGCAACTTCAACAATATTTTACTGTAAAATTATGTATCTCTTAAATGTTCAGTTTTACTGTAAATTAATCTGATTTATTAAAGAACAGTGATGTCTGTGCTGCAATCTCACGTTTGCCACCAGAGGCCAGACGTCTCTCAGTTGTGTGACGTGTGTCACACGTTTTCATGTATTTAGACGTGAGTCGATGCGTTCAGTACGTGAAGAACATGCATTAAAATACGCAAATGAATTATGTTTCATATGCATTACATTATTTTTGTCATGTTAAAGTTAAGCAGGTGTATTCGCAGGTTGGGCTGCAGTGACGCACACGGGCTCGTCCGGCAGGCGGCGCTGCGTCACAACGCGCCGCGTCACAACGCGCTGCGTCTCGTTTAGAAACACAACCTGTCTCTGTATACATATAATCAAAATATAATTACACATATTTGACACCTTTTTTCTTATAGTCTGTTTATTTATAATGTTTGAATGATCCGTAATAATGCAAAATAATAACAATGTTGACGTAGGAACGTAAAATGACGTAATGGCGCGTGACGTCTTTAGCGCGCGTCTTTAAAGTTTGTGTACAATGACGTATGATGAGATGACAAACAGTGTAAGTGTTCAGGTTTAGATGTGACAGTATTTGGCCAGGCGAACATCAGGAGATCGCGACTGCGTGAAGCTGTTGAGATGTTGGGAGATCGTGGAGAAGATGTGACCAGAGGAACCTGTTGAGGAACCAGCCGAGGAACCTGCCGAGGAACCWGCTGAGGAACCTGCMGAGGAACCARCCWGCYGAGGAACCTGCAGAGAAGCCTGCCGAGGAACCTGCWGAGRAACCTGCAGAGGAACCAGCTAAGGAACCTGCCGAGGAACCTGMTGAGGAACCTGCMGAGAAACCTGCCGAGGAACCTGCTGAGGAACCTGCTGAGCTCCAGCTGGAGTCAACATCAACACCATTCACTTTCATTACATCCACACAACATAAGAGCTGCGGTATGAGACAAACATCAGTCAGTTTGTTTGTTTGGTCGCTTTGCTTCAGGTTTAATGTGTTTGATGTGAATGAATCAGAGTCTGTGTGTTTTGGGCTTGAACTGTGTGTTGAGTAACTGTGACTCTATTTGTATCTATTTGTGCTTCTCAACCCAACACAGTACAATATTATTTAATGTACATAACCAGCTAACAGGGAATGTTCTTATTACGTTGGCCAATGTTCAGTAAAAGTTCTCTCAAAGTTCTCCAAAAAGTTCTAACTATAAATCGTACACATCAAAACATTTATTCTTATTTTGTTAGTGGAAAGTTTAAAAAGTTAAAGATTTGATGTGTGAATGGTGTTCTTGTAATTCAGAAATAATGTTAATATAACTCTAAAATCTCTAGTACTAGATTTTGTTACGTAATGCAAATGTTAGGAAAACGTTCTTACAGCCTCTCAGGTTTAATGTTGGTTTCTTCTTAGTGGACTTTCAGCTTGTAACTTTTCAATCTTCTTTCTGATTATTCAGATTTGTCTTTTATCCCGAGGTTTATGTTAGATCTGGGATTCGTCATGGTTACAGATTCTCTGCTTTAGATCGGATTTTTCTTCAGCGCTTGAAGAAGTTCTGATGGACGTCAGACGTGTGCAGGGCCCATGAAATTTATGTAGGACGAGCGTCTCTGCGAAACCATTTCACTTGACTAACTCGGGCTGATAGAACCTGAGCAGAACCTGTAATGTCCATCTGATGAAAGCAGAACCTTCATCATCTCACAGGTGGGACATCGCAGGTCCAGTCGCAAAAGACTGAGATGAGATTTCAGTACGAAACGATTTCCAATATGAGCTCAGAAATCGCGCTTACAGGAGATGAACTGCATAAGATTACGGCTTACAGCCCAAAACAACAAGTTTTAAATTGTTTGTTAGCCACCAATACTCAGTTTTATGCTTCTATACGTAGATAATAATTAAAATCCCAAATCCATTTTATACAAATCCATTAACTTTATGACTGTTGTGACACGCTGGCCTGTCATGTTTAGTTTTGTAAGTTACTTGTTTTTGTCTTCCATTAATACCAGCCCATCGTCCAATCACAGCTGATCATTTTCTCATTTATAATAACAACTTTCATGTTTACTTGGTAACAAAACAGGATTTACATAAGCTGTGTTTAAACGGCTGACCTGAAGTTAATGAAGTTTAGAAACCAGTTTTAATTACCGGTGAGATTGTTAAACAGAATTTAATATCACGTTTATGAGGTTGTAATATAAAAACTGACTTCATTGTGTTTTCTCTTACAGTCACATCAGCTGTAAATAACAGTATGTGATTATATCTTTGTGATATTGATATCTTGTTATCTTTGAGAGAGCTTTGGGGAAACGTTAGCCAGCGTTCTGAGAACGTCCCCTGAGTTTGTTTATTGTGAAGGTAATTAATGTGTTAAATGTCTTTTAATTCAGGTGAAATGAAAGCAAAAGGCTCCAGGGTTCATTTAAATTCCTGCAGCTGTGAATCTTCAGAAGACATTTACTCACTCGACTGCACAATTTCACATATTCATTCAGAGACACAGTTAAAGCTGTTTTAGATCGTCTGCCTCTCGTCGTCTCACTCTTTCTCTGAAAAGGTTTTTTTCATCCACAGTAAAGCTAAATTATTTTGAAACCTGTCTGGTCAAAATGACTCAATGAAACATTAGGAAATATTTCTCTGTGTGGGTGATGCAGTTTGTGTCTCCCTCATAATTTTAATATTAGAAGTTGTTTTTATAAGAACTGACTGCACACTGATCATGATGTTGAGGTTTGTTTGGGTTCTAGAGGAACAAAGGTTCCTTATTAGCAAAATAATATATGAAAAATATTTAAACATTGCTCATTAAACTACTTGTTGCTAGGCAACTGTGCATTACATCCATCCCATAATTGTACAGGTGTTTTCCTGTAGTTATAAGATACAGGTTGTCTTTCCTCTGATGTGCACAAACAATTTCCAGCATCTGTCATGTGAGAAGCATCTGCGTGTACATAAGAGAAGTTTCCCGTGTTAGTCTTTGCTAAAGCATCAGTCTGAAGAATCGGCCAAACGCTCTGATACATAAAAAACTCTTAGACAAGATATACAGCAAGAGTTTCATTCTGAGAAAATGATCACAGTTAGCTGAATACCAGCCGTAGCTGTGCAACCAGTTTCACTGTCAGTCAATTAATGTCCAATAGAAACATGACAAATTATGATGATGTCACTTTAAATACATTCTCATTTGTTCGGTTCAGTTAGTGCAGGAAAACCTCTTTATCTTTAATGTTATTACAGGTGGTTAATAATTTGCAATGTTAGATATGTTAGATTATCTAAACATTTTGCAGAAAACAGAAACTTTTCACACGGACAGCCTGATGTTATGATTGCATCTTTTATATCAAATATATTTCACTGATAGAACAGACATTCATTCATCTGCTTCTGCTCTCCTAGATCTTGTGCTTTTATCAACGTTTGTACAACGTTTCATGTTGGTATTAGTAAAAATACAAATTGTATGCAGAGTCATGTGCTGCAAAAGAAATGAAATATTTTTCCCTGTTATATTTGCAGAATAATATAAAAGCCATTGAAATTCATTGCGAGTTTGTGAGTTTTACCTGTTTTGTTAAGCAAGTATTTTGTCATTTTGACATTGTGACTCTGTGACTTTCTTAAGGCAGTTCAGCTTGTGTTGAATTAGGAGTCATCTTAAATAAGCTGTTTTAATTTGAAAGGTTTTTGAGACCTGTATTTGAAAACATTGGAAAAGCTCAGAATATTTTACATTTACGTTCATAAAATGCACTTTTAATGAAAACGCAAGAGAATTTGTTTTAGTATGTTTGCACTCAATACTAAACAAAACGCTTAACAAACGTTGATAGACTGAACAAGAAACATTTCATGATCTACACATCTACAGTTTTACAACACTGCTAAACCAAACCACACAATGACACATAACAACATAAACATCATTTTAAACGAGGGTGTATTTCTCACAGGTAAACTCTAGTTTCATTTCACTGTTAATAACACGATTCAGTCAGCGTCTGCTCAATGATCAGGTCTAATAATAAACTTGAAAACAGTAGATTATTGTGAACAGAAACATTTGGATGAATGGAAAAATACAGCTCTGTTATAGTTACTGTAATGCCTGCAGATTTTTGACTCATTTTTGACTCATAAAGTCACAATATTAAGTTGCTCCATGCGTAGAAACTGTCCTGACCTTTGCCTGTTTGTTGTAATAAACTGTAAATATGTTAACATGCCTAATTACAGCTCATGAAGTTTGTGAAATCCTCTGATGTTGCAGGAACTCTGTCTGTACAGTGATTGGACAATCCCACAGCGTCCGTGTGCGTCTCTGTGGTTCCCAGTGGACTGTCCTGGTTTCCCTGCTGTCATCTGTCAGTCAGTGAGAGGGAGAGTGTGTGTTCTGAGTGTTACAGGGTCGTGTAGATGTACACAAAGATAATCACGACCAGGTTGAGGATTGTTCCAATAATTCCCAGCATGGCCAGGATAGATTCCTCTTTGCTTTCCTTGTCTTGAAGTCTCTTCTCCTCCTCACTCACAGCAGTGTTTACCATTTTCCTCAGAGAAGTCGTCAGTTTTCCTTTTACACCAGTCTGGTAAAACACACACACACACACACACACACACACGTGAATCCACACAAGGATGTTTTGATGCAGTAAACATTTGAGTGATAAAAAATGTTAATGAAATAGAAACACAACCTGGAAATATCCAAAGCTGTTAATTAGAAGATGGTATCACATCATTGTTGTGCAACATTAACGTTTAGCAACATTTTCAAACACAAAACAGTTCTGTGATGGTACCACACCAAATAAAGGTTCTCCATTTTGGTTCCCCAAAGAATTTCTTTTATATGTTTTTGAAACTTTTTCCACTATACAGAAAGAAAGGTTCTGTGGATGTTACAGGTTCTTTATGGAACCACACAGTCAAAAATGGTTCATCTGTAGCACCTGTTTCTATAGAGTAAAATAATGTTATCATATGTTGATGCTGTAGAACATTAATAAACGCGTCAGTGTCATCAGTGTCCTGTAAAATTAAAACATCAAAAAATTAAGATCAAAGATCAGATGATATGTTAATGCCTCGCTGTGTCTTATTGCTCAGCTGGAATTTCCTCAAGCTTTTAAAGAGAAATGATTTATTAAGAGGCATGAAAGAGATTTTTCATCAAAAATATATTCATTTCTATCACCCCCTGAATAAAACATAGTAACCACTTAAAAATATGCTTGAACTCAGGAAAATGTTACATGTGTATGTGTTTAGAAAACAGCAACGCTTTCGCTGTTTAGCATTTCTGCTCGCTAATAATTAATGAAACTAGGATGAAATATGAAGTGCTGTGAGGAATAATTTTCTGCTTGTGTTTACATGAGACGCCACTACAAAAACAGATGCAGTTTTCACACTGCGCAGCAGATCGACAGCAGGTCAACTTCCTGTGACGTCATGAGTTTCAGGAGAATCGTTTGTTCAGCTGTTTAACAGGTTCAATAACCTAAAACCAGCCCTGTTCACTGTTTAACATTCAATCTGTTCACATGGGCAAAATTCATTTGTTGTTAGAATGCCGTCTGTACAATATAATACTGTATGTTTGTAATTGAATGTCTTGTTACAGTTAAATGATTTTTTTTAGTTTAAAAAATAGGCATGTGATTTTTTGCATCTCTTATAAGTGTTTTAACATTCAGTCTGTGTCTCATTTCTGTCCATCAGACTCCCTGCAGTGTTTGAGTGATTAAGACTCATCTGTAAGAGGGCTGCAGGTGTCGATTCAAAGATCGAGTCCTATTGAGTGCCCTTAATCTTTGGAAAGACTCGGAAACCCTGATTTCAGTCTGAGTTTTGCTTAGAATAACATCATCATGTGTGTCCAAATTTGTAAGTACTTACCAAAATTTAACTTATTTTCTCATTGTATTGAAAAACATTGTGTTTTTTGTTGCATGAAAAGCACTAGAATCAAATTACCCACAATCCTTTAATCTCTTTCACTGTCGTGTGTTTAGTGTGGAGCCTGTGATCTGCAGCATCTTCTGTGAGTGTCAGAAACGGGGCTTTCCTCAAACTGAGCGCTCCTGTTGTACATTAGATGAGCGCTCATGCGTGAAGCCTCTGCTCTGTGCTGATAGACGACACGCTTTCAGGAGAGATACTGACTGTCTCACTTGCCAAAATGGGAGGCTGGAAACGGCTTCACTAGAGAGAGCAGCTGTTCTTTGCTCAGACAGTAACTGGAGGGTTTCCAAAACCACTTTACCAGCAGCCAGCTGGGACGAGCCGCTCAGAGCCGGCCAGACTCTGGGACATTAGTCCAGGAACATCGGGCACAGGGTTGTCAGGACTTAAGAATCAACATCCAGCCGTTAATGCATTAGTGCCATTGAAGTAAAAACACACAACTGAATATTTAAATCAACACGCAAACAAAGTAGTTTGTGAGTAATTGCTAGATGTTTGTTCTGTGTTTTTGGTTGTGCATCGTCCTGGCTGTGTAAATAAGAAAAAGGTGGATCGGGCTGCTCCACACAAGAGCATAACACTCTGGTAACCAATCAGAAATGAGGCGCTGATGAGCACAGAACATGCCGAAATGTTTTCTGGAATAGCAGCGACTGTTCTTCTAAAACCACCTGCCACTGGTTTACAACAGACGCTCGTTCTTTCAGCTTGTATTGCAGTATTTGTTTGATTCCATCACACACACACACACACACATGCAGTAATGCAGTAAGTCACCTTGAATTAAAGCATCTGTCTAAAGCATAAATGTAAACATTGTTTATTGCAAACCGGTTTCTTGAGTAATATATCACACAGGATCAGTTTATCTCTGCTTCTAAAAATAACTTCAGCTTAACAATGTGTAAAAGCCCAAAATAGTTTTAAAAGACATTTTACAGTTTCACATCAGTAGTTACTCAGAAAAACTGACAGGATTAAAAACCAGTGATGACACTTTAGTTACTCTGCGCTCAGTTTTGAATTTTGATCTCATTTCTTTCCCTGAATGTTACATATTTAAAAAAACAACCAGATTAACACCAATTTCCAGTCTGGCAGTAAATGGTCGGACAAAAGGCTTTGTTTTTGATTGTTGAAAAGATTTTGTTGCACGTGTGACACATTATACCTAACACAATATTAACACATTATGGTTTTATTTTGTAGGTTGTTTGGAAGGAAACCTCATATCTGGTGTAACGTGTTGGCAGACAGAATTAAACCCTGTGGATCAGTTAATGTAAAACCTTTTTCCACTTGAATAATTTAAACATATAAAGCGAATGAAGAGGCTAATAAACTCTGACAGGAAGTGTTGCTGTAGGTGTTTTAACCTCGATACAAACAAACAAACGACTCCTGAGGAAATAAATGTTAAATGAAAACAACCTCCAGCTGCAAGGTCTGTGTTTGTGTCCTCACATGTGTCTGTATACGGTACCGTAAATAATTTACCATCTATATTCAGAAAATACAGAGACTGTCGCAACAAATACATTCTGCTGAGTGGAAAGTGTTAAGCAGAAATGAAACAGCATTTATAATGAATAATTGTTACACTAACTAATGTTGAATTCATTTCAGCCTTATATTTTCATTTATCATAACACATCTTTTTAGTGAATTTATTTATTGTATGCAGACATTTTAGAATATAAGTCTGTCAGAAGTTTCTGTAAGTTTGCTTAAATAAACTTTAATGAAATAACATATTCTTTAAATCTGTATCTGTGAACCACAACAGAACGACTGAAATTCCTCAAGGTTTGTTGTGTTATTATCTGTCGCAGGTGATGTCTGACTCGTCTCATGTCAGCCGGAAGATTTCTTACCTTATACAGCATCAGGAGGAACATGGGATTGGACATGCTGTGTGGCACCGTCTTCCTGAAGCATGCAGACATCCCTGGCAACTCGGAGAGAAGTCGTATCCACACATCCTTCAGCTCAAAGGGAATTCCTGAAGCACAGCGAGCGTTTTCCAGCCGTCTGATGTCGGTCTCCTCTTGCAGCGCTCCAGTGTTTTCCCTCCTCTGTTCATTTCACTGGTTCCTCAGTTGAGCTGGTGGAAGTTCTTCATGAAAGCGTCTCTCATCTGCTCGGCTCTTCTGCTCTCTTCTCTTCTGAGGTAAAAACCAACCGAAAATATTGTGGAAGAGGGAGGAGGGAAGAATCACATACTAAATTTGATCTTGTTTTTATTAGGCAGAGATGCAGTAACAAACAAGATTCAGATGTCGTTCTCCTGTGTTGCTCCCGGTGCTCCGACTGAAACTTCAGTCCTAAAGCTTTGTTTAGCTTTTCAAAGAGTTGCTTGTTTTGTTCTGGGTCTCTGTAGTGGAGCAGAAAAGATAAAACTAGGGCATGAGGTGCCTGAGAGTAAGATGGCAGGAAAGTGAGGGAAATGGTGTGGTTGTGTTGTGTGCGCCTGTATTTGGTGGGTTTCTGTGAGGGGGAGTCGAATCCCTCGATGTGATGCTCCAGAGGCAGGAGGCATCCCCTGATTCTCTCTCTCTTGCATTTCAATGCAGACCAGGTTGCCTAGCAACCACCTCAGGACCGCCACAGAACTCCTCACGACAAGAAGCGTTTATGACAGCGGCCCTTATGAGGGGGAGGGTCTCATGCGGTCTGGATAACAGAGGGTTTGTGGGATGTTGTGGCGACACTGAGACCTGAATCCTGGTGCAAACTCGCCCTTGGACATGCAGGGAGTGTCACAATCTCTTTCCCTGTATTCTCAGCTCATACTGGTGAGCTCACATCAGATTGAATGTTTCTGGAGGGCACATGGGAAACTGAACCCAGTCCACAGCCCACGGCTTCACCTGATGCTGTCATAGAACCGCCTTCAATTAAAGTATCAGTATTTTAAATGATGAAACCTGACAGAGGTTTCACACAAATAATGACGTGTTGTCTCAGTTAAAGTTTAAAAGCTTCATTTACAGTGCAGACAGATGTCATAGTTTGTGTCAAATGCCTCAGATTATTGCTCTCAGTCTGCGATCTGGTGTGTGTATGTTTGTGTAGTAGAACGGTGGCTAACATTGTCCTTGCAGTAACATTAGTAGAAGTTGTTAGTGAAACATTTGAGAAACTGAATTAAAACATCTTAACCATGCATTACATTGGTGTCAATACAATGTTTTTTGTATTTTAAAAAAGTTGTCATTTCTAGATCATTCAAAATGACAATGTTTTTGCTAATGGAAAGTTAGCGAAACATTCTTACAACCAAAATTTGTTAGCTGGGATGTTGTGTGTCACAGCGTGTGTTTGTAAATGTGTGAGTAGAGAAATATAAAACAGAGGTACGTAATGTTTTATGTTTTCTTGTTGTGCATTAAACATGAAATTGTGTGTAAAACCTTTAAATGTTTCTTTCTGTGTTCTGTAGGTTTGGAAAGACATGAAGGTGAGTAAAAGTGTCATTTTTGAGTAAACCGTTCTGTTAAGCACATTTTACTGTATTGGAAGTGCGTTGATTCATGCTGCTTGTACACTAACGTTCACAGACAGTTTTCTGCTCCATGAAGTTAATACAAATGAGAACTTCATAGTCCAAACTCTGTGATCCATGATGCGATTGGATTTATGCGTCCAGCGGTTTTAAATGGACGGTGGTTTGTTATGTGGGTGGGATGTTAATGGAAAAGTTTAGCATCAAAAATCTAAACAAATTGGTTTTAATCCTGCTGTTCTGTTACCCGTGCAATGGCCTGGAATAGATGGCAATAAAAATGGAAATATAAAGGAAGCATTTGCCCAACTGAAATCACAAGCACACATAATTTTATTGCTTACTCGTGTCTCCGATGAACTTGATTCACAGGTACATTTATAACAATTAATCAGACAGCGCGGCTGCGTTCACTCCTGTCAGCCAGACACAACGCCATTAAACAAACTCCCTTTGTTTTGCTGTTCTAATCACGTCACGGATTGATTTAAAAATGCACGTCAGCCAAATTTCATGCCCACAATAAAATCACAGAATTCTCTGGTGCTTTCAGAGCCGTGGGACTCACCTGCCCCGCACAGCAAAATGAAGTTTGCATGTGTTTGCAGAATAAAGACAACAAGACCTTGAAATGGCCGAGAGCAACACGATTAGTGCTTTCATCCTGAGTCGTTCTGAACGAGTTGAAAAGGGCATTGCCAACATTAAGCATTAGGTTAGGCTTATGTTCAGCACAATTTTCACTTGGCCAAAGATTAAAACACTGACCTTGCTATATAACAGTAAAGAGCTTTCATAGACATTCCAGGGCCCTTTCCAAAGAGCACAACGCGTTTGGAAACGATTCCACAACGTCAGATACAGTTAAAACTATATCATTTGGTATTATTAGTATCATTTATTTAATATTGGAAATCAAATAACCACACAGAGTTTCAAAATTTATTTGACCATAGTTTTATTTAGCTAATAATTTTGCTCTAAAATACTTCTGTAGGGCTCAGTTTGAGTTTATATCTACAAATGTTTGGATCTGCTCAAACCGAAACAGAGAACAATCAGTCTGGTTGTAGCTGAATGATCTGAGCAGATTTAATAATATATAAAACATGAATCCATCTGAAACAGGATTTGTGAAACACAACCAGAGCAGCAGAAGATTTGTGGTGTTAAGAAAGAAAAGTCAGGCTGCGACGGGCCGCTGTAGATGAGGGATAATTCTGAGGGTTTAACAGAGGCTGTTATCCATGCGAGATCCGTCTCTCAGAGATTAGAAGATGTGAGTTCGGCAGAGGTTCAGACATGTCAATACCTCAGTACTGGAAGTATTGACATCCACACAGAAACAGACGCTGTGTTAAAGCAGAGAGCACTTTCCTGTTAGTGAATCTCACACACATTCACTGCTGCCTGCTCGTGGGAAAACAGTTTATACTTTACATTTATTTCAGCATCATTTAAATAATTAGATTTAAATCTTTCTCCAATGTGATTCAAAGTTATTGTGTCATCATGTTTACATTCATTCTATTGATTAATGTATTTCTCCATATTGTTTTTTTCTGAGGTCACTGGATCACCTGCAGTGTTGGTGTCGGTTCTTCGCAGGGTTCAGGTCCACAAGCGCAGCGTGCGGTTCTGAAAAGCGCAGGACTCTGCAGTCAGCACACAGAACCGTCTGCGAGCACCTCTGCACTGCAATAACGCATCCTCACTCATGCATGTCCTCTGCACAACATGTTTATCATCTCTTAAACTGACAGCTTTTACAGGCATTGTTCATTAAGTTTCTCCGGCTGCGTGGACAGAATCTGTCCTGAGCTTGTTTCAGACACTTACGCCTGCAAAACAGGTAAAACTTTAGTGCTGGAACGTTTATTCTGTAATTAAACGGCTGTGCTGACAAAGTGCAGAACAGTGATGCAATCAGCAGCATATTCTACGGGACGTAATTACACGTCTCATTCAGACACTTTTAAAGAGTTCAGGAGACGCTGGATTTACATCAGACCCGCTCAGCAGTTCAGTTCAAGAGAAATGTGATTACCCACAGAAACACACAGACCCCCGCTTGATTCATGCTTTATAAAACCCTGCTTGGGTCTGTCTGTAGTATATCTGGATAAAGATTCTGCTTAAAACAGCGTCTCACTTTTGTCCAATCATTTTTTTGTTTGACAGTTTCATGTCTTCAGCAGTGAGGTCACAAAACCAGTTTTAGAAGTTTTTTACATTACAGCTTGGTTGTAAGTAAATGTTGTTTTTGGTTGTTTTGTAAGTAAATTCCGGTTTGGTTTCAATTGTTTCACTAACAACTAAGAATAACACAAAAATAATAAAACGTTCTACTAATGTTACTGAAAGAACATCTTTGATAGCTTTGAGGGAACTTTTAGAAAACACTTACAGACTGTTTTAGCACTCTCCTGTGTGTGTGTGTGTGTGTGTGTGTGTGTTAATGAGATGTAGTTTTGAATACCTAACACTTTAACTGTGTTCAGGTAAGCAGCCGCTACTTATTCTCTATTTTACACTGAGTCCTTATCCATAATTTATCAAGAGCCAAAAATGAAAGTCTGTGTCAGCAATACCGGCTCCATAACATTCTTTATTAATATTCATCTGAAAGAGTTCAGAGTGATTTTTAATGCTACAGTATTTGGCTGCTGTAAATTCTTTACAACATTTTGTGTTTTCATATAAACGTATTCAGTGTCAGTCTATTAAACTGCAATCTGTCACATTTTTGAGTTGATTAGAAGTTCAGTGTTAAATGTGAGTTATGTGATACTTCACCTGCAGTTTCATGTATTAAACAGAGGTGGCAGTAGAGAGATGACAGACTGCATCACATGTAATTAAAACCATCTGGTGATTTAGAAAAATAATAATAACGTAAAGAGACTGAATGTTTTTGAGAAGCTACTGATGAAGTTGAAACGTCTCCTGAGGAGTTTAAATTCTGTTCACGTTTCTCTGGGAGAGTTTAAGAGTCAAGAACCCGCTGTACTGCAAAACTGCTTTCATCAGCGCGTCTTAAAGAATTCATTACAGGTCCATACGGGTCACACTGACTGTCATGTTTCTGCTTTCATCATTTCCTGGAATCCCATTAAAATATTTGTTTTTAACCAGATGTATGTGTGTCTGTTGTCTGTCTGTCGTCTGTGGTTAATGAGTTACAAAGGAACATGCAGGAAGAGAATTACAGTTCTGTGATCATTTAGAAGCTAAAATTTATGGCATGAACTCATTGCCCCAAATGAGAATTTTCCCTCTGAAGAAAAGATAAGTCCCTCTGAGGTAAAAAAGTTTCATTGTTGCTTATAAGTCTGTGTGGAGTTTTAATGTGCTTAGTGCAAAATCATCAGTCAAAGACAGGCAACAGAAATTATACACTATAAAGATTTTGTGTAGAAGATGTGTCTGTCTGTTGTTGTTTTGTCACTGAATTCATGCTGTATGTTGTTCTCATTAAAAGCCTCAATTCTAATATTTATTTGAACACTGAGTCTGAGTTGGTGGCATCTTAAAAGGTTTGTTTGAATGATGCTTGGCAGAGGAACTCTCAGGGTTTGAGAGTGCAGAAGCTGAGATGTGACTGACTGACTGAATGTTCCTCAGTGAAGCTCTGCTCTGTCTAATGAAGAGTCTCATCTTCTGTGAGACGCTTCACTCAATGAAACCAAGTCCATTAAAATCACTCTTCATTTAAACTGTAATCCTTATTGATCTGCCTTTCAACTCTCATCCATCACACAGACCCAGACGACAGGAAACGTTCCCGGGACGTTGGCTAATGTTTTCTTAAAGTTCTCTCAATATCAAAAACATGATGCCTAAATTGTTAGTGGAACATTTAAAAACATTACAGCATTAAAAACGTTCAAAGAACTTTCTTATAACTATCAATGCTGTTAATACAATGTCCTAAAAAATCAAAACAACATTTTAAATGTTTTCGTTGCTTTAGGGAAACATTCTTACAACCTAAAGTTGTTAGCTGTGGAGCTTGTGGGATTCTGACTAGTTTGGAGTTAAGATGAAGGTACATGCTCTTGTTTCAGTGCCATTTAAGGCCATTGGTTCAATTTGCTTTGCCATCAGTTGCTTCTGTTTAGTTCAGTTTGTCTTTCCATCAGCCTTTAACCAATCAGAATTGTTGGAGTGCTATTTTCCTGTGGCCCAGAGGGGGTAGTCACATGACATTTGGGTCTCTTGTGATTGGCTAAGATGCAACATGCACAAGTCATGTGTTGAACTAGTTTAACTAACTTTCACTTACATGCTCTCTAGGATTTATGACAGTTTCTGACCTGAAGGTAAAGACTGTAGAAGATGTAATGTCCTCTCTAGCGCCCCCTGTAAAGAGCCACCTGCAAATTGTTCTTTAGAAATTGTTCAGGTACAATTTGTAATGCTAAAAAACTTGTAGAGAATGTTCTAGACTCAGGTGTTAACATTCAGCAACGTGTCTCTGATTCCAAACATATAAAAGTTTAGTGTTGGGTGATTCTCTGTAACCGTCATGGGAAATTATTCAGAGTTTTTAAATCAGATTAAAACATCCAGCATCACGATTTACAGCGCTGGAGACTTTACCTTCTGCTTACGCTTCTCAATGCTTCACGCCCAAACGTTAATAATCATTTTTGCCAACTCCAAAGTCTCAGACTGTCAGTGTCTTTCCCTTCAGGCACAAACGCACGTTTCTGCTTCAGCAAGTTTGATAATAATCTGACCTCATCTGGTTCGGTGATGTGAAGGTTCAGGGCAGGAAATGAGCTCTACAGACATCACTGGTGTGAACTCTGTGACCCGCGTCCATCTGTTCACATTAAAGGATATAAGCGTCGCACCCTCAGAGTTTTCTCACCGTTTTCTCAGCGTTTCTCAGAGCAGGAGAGGCGCTGGCACAACCTGTGACAGCTGGATCTGCTCCAGCCGGCTCGTCGTTAGACTGATGATTAATTATGGTCCTGATGAACTGTGAAGGCTGTGGAGATGTCAGGAGATGTCACTGCTGCAGAAAGACAGGCGCTCTCAGCCTCGCTCAGCGCCCATCAAAAACATTTCTGCTCCCTCATGGAAACGTTCTTACAACCGCTAGGATTGTCACAACATTAAACATCTCAAAATCCATTTTCTTCATACAAACTATCTTTTGTCTTTTAGTGTAGGTAAAACGTGACCCTTCACGACAGGTTATGTGGTTGTGTTTCTAAAGCCCATAGACTGAGCCGTGTGTCAGGCAGCAGGTGAACATATGGAGAGGAACATTTGCTCTGGTGTCGGTGATTAATTAAAGAGCACATTTTTGTCAGAGCAGAACACTTGTTGTGTTTTTTGTGCATGTTAATGCATTATTTCTGCCGCGGTTCATCATGTTTGCTTGTGTAGACAGTATTTATCTCAGTTAATCTGAAGTGACAGGTGTTAATTTTAGCAGCTCTGTTTTTTTGGGATTATCTTCTGGGTGTTTAACCTCAACGATTGATTTTGTCTTTTTGGACTTTGCAATTCTGAAGCAGAAATTGCATCAGTGTCTGGAAACAGTAGACAGCTGCCCACGGCTTCTAACTGATCTGAGATCAGACCCGGACTGAGAAACAGACCTGCTGAAAGTCTATGGCAGCCTATTAAAGTCTATGAAACTGTATGTTAGACAGGTATTAAAATGCAATGATGGTCACTAAATAAGGTCTTTATGTTCTTAGTTCTCAATCCACATGTATGTATATATAAATGTATGTTTTTATATATGTGTATATATGTTTATATACGTGTGTGTGTGTCTCTATACATTTCTGAAGAGTTATACATGCTGCTATTGTTAATGCCAGTAACAGGCCTGTCAACAGCGCCACCTACTGACCATTTCATCTCAGTGGTGATCTTCAGTATCTAATCTCCTCATTAGGAAATATTGATGGTCTGTATCAACTATATTTAACTTTTGTGCAATATGCAATAAATCTGATACTGTAAAGAGTGATCATGTGACGTAAAGAGTTTCTAGGCACGTCATTGGTCAATCTTTTACCTATATTGTGCTCTATGCAAATATTAGCCAGCACACCTGGATCGGTGGGCGGGGCTTAACCAATCCTGTTACTTCCTTCTGCTGTTGCTTTGCTATTGGAAACACGTGATAAACGCTGAAACGTCAGGTATGGTTTATATTTCTAGTTTATTGCATATATAAACTATATCATGCTATATATAATATATTTTCTGTCTGTCACATGCAGTGTTTTCAGCTAAACCAGAAAAACGAGTTAAAGCATTAAGTTACAGGATATTGTGTTGCAGTGTAACGCAGTTTCATCGCCTCGGGACCTGCATACAGTTCAAGACAATCTGACATAATAATATATATCAATAATTTATCTCAAGAGAAAGTGAGCAGATGCCTCCACCGGGGGTGTGTTTGAACATCGTGTCCGAGAGAAGCTTCAGAGATGGGCAGGGGTCGCACACAGACCCCCAGAGGTTCCTGGGGCAGGATTTCCACGAGCTCCAGCGCTACTGCCTCACACAGAGGCTGAGGTTTGTGGACCGCTTCTTCCCTCCAGAGGTGCAGTCCATCGGTGTCGGGCTCCTGGACCCTGAGCTTCTGAAGAGGGTCGTGTGGATGAGACCGCAGGTGGGTTATGTGAACGTTTCTTAAACGTTAAACAAAGGGAGATGGTTTAGAGAACGTTAGCCAATGTTCTCACAACGTTCAGCTGGTTAATCACAGGTCACTTTCAGAATGGCACACGAACATCTACATGAAGGCATTTGAGGTTTAATACAGTGTTTTATATATTTTATCAGTATGTGTTTGACAAACTTACATGTCAAATCTGAACTACTAGCAAAATGTAAATGTTTATGCAAATAAGGACATAAGGGGCTTGTTGCCTAGTTACATTGTCATACCTTCACAGCGAACGATTTTAGGTTGTATAAACGTTCCTATAACGTTTTAAAAAGTCCAGTGTTGTTGTTTGCGTATTAAAACGTTGCTTGAAACCTTTTAAACATTATTGTAAAAAAGTTACTTCACAAACATTTTTGAAAACTTTGGGGGAACGCATGGAGAACTTTGGTTGTTTTCTAAAGTTAAAGAAGAGTTAAACTACAGACTCATACATGTTCAGTCTCTAAAATCTTCACAGAGGAAATAAAAACACTCTTAAATCTATAAAACTTGATATTAGATGATAAAATTGATGATAAAAGTGTCATTTCATCTTTTTACAGCAACTGGTGCCAAACCCAGTTTACATTGTTGAGGAAACATCAAGGTTTGATTTTCTTCAGGGTAACTTAGGTGGGTGTTCAGCTCTGTGTTCAGCTCTGTGTTCAGCTCTGTGTTCAGCTCTGTGTTCAGTTCTGTGTTCAGCTCTGTGTTCAGCTCTGTGTTCAGCTCTGTGTTCAGTTCTGTGTTCAGCTCTGTGTTCAGTTCTGTGTTCAGCTCTGTGTTCAGTTCTGTGTTCAGCTCTGTGTTCAGTGTGTCATTAACACAAGATAACATCTGTGGTCCAGCCCAGCTGAACACATAAACACTCATTTAAGTTCTGAGTCATCCAGCATTTACCATTCAAAGTAAAACCACCACACAAGTTTCACTTTGTGTAGATAATATCCAACAATGGCCGAATACAAAAGATTAGATAAAAATAAGAGAGATTACAACTAAATTAAAACTAAATTAAATGAAAGAGTGACTTTTGAAAGATTTGGGATAAGAGAGGCTAAAAACTATGGCAATAGTTAAACTATACAGTYGTGTGTWT
Source organism: Yasuhikotakia modesta (assembly GCA_036877545.1). NCBI lineage: Eukaryota > Metazoa > Chordata > Actinopteri > Cypriniformes > Botiidae > Yasuhikotakia > Yasuhikotakia modesta. Next base: position 34,012 of record JBAJNP010003473.1, read on the forward strand.
GGGTGCTTACAGAACAAAAATACACATCAGGAAAACAGGAAGCAAACACATTAAATATCCACATTTTATTGGATAATAAACTTTTATTTACTTACAACTTAGCTTCTTGAACTGTTGAACGTGTGTTTTGTGTGTGTGTGTGTTTTGTGTGTGTTTTGTGTGTGTGTGTGTTTTGTGTGTGTTTTGTGTGTGTGTGTGTTTTGTGTGTGTTTTGTGTGTGTTTTGTGTGTGTGTGTGTGTGTTTTGTGTGTGTGTGTGCGTTTTGTGTGTGTGTTTTTTTCAGGTAACTGCTGGTTTTTAGCATCTGTTGGAGCGCTTACATTTCAGAGACAGATTATGAAGCAGATAATTCAGGATGAGCAGAAATTCTCTGTGGATTATGCGGGAATATTTCACTTCAGGGTAAACGTTTGACTGCTTGTTTCTGCAGCCAATCAGACGTCAGCGTTATCAGTGTGGCGTGACCTTGAAACTCTCTCCGTGTTTTTCAGTTCTGGAGGTTTGGGAAATGGGTGGATGTTGTTATTGATGACAAACTGCCAACGGTTGATGGACAGCTCATCTTTGTTCAGTCCAAAACACCAAACGAATTCTGGCCCGCTTTGTTAGAGAAAGCTTACGCTAAGTATGTTTGAGTCTGTAAGAGTTTTCCAGCGATGTAAAAGAAACTGAAGATTGTATTCATCTTTCCAGAGTCTGTGGCTCTTACACAGATATGAATGTAGGAAACATCTCAGAGGCTTTGAAGGACTTCACTGGAGGACCACATATGACGTTTAGTCTGAGTGAGCCATCAGACAAACTGTGGGACCTTATGAGACGAGCCAGCCAATCAGAATCCTTAATGGGGTGTAGCACACCTGGAGGGGCAAGTATTATTATTTAAATGTTAAAAAAAATATACAAAAATCATAAACATAAATTTGTTTGTTTTGTTATTCTAATGATGTATGAACATGATCATTTTTCTGCATACACTCTGTACAACATTTGCATTGTTTTCTGAGATCAGAGATTTAAGATCCGTGACTATCACTAAAAGTTCTTAAATCACTTTCACTGAAAGTCACTTGTTTTTCAGACAGTGGTGCAGAACACAGTGCTGAGTAATGGTCTTGTAAACATGCACGCTTACACCGTTACAGGGGTCACAGAGGTGAGATTATACTGCCAAATCTGTTCAACTAATAGACTATAACTAGTGTATCAGGGGTTAATGATCTAAACAAACCTTTAACCTTAAATAATAAGAGCTTCAGGTGAGAGACCTTCTGATCTTCTCTCACAGGTTGTTTGTGGTGGTCGTCCAGTGAAGCTGGTGAGAATCTTCAACCCTTGGGGTCGTGGAGAGTGGAACGGTGACTGGAGCGACAGGTCAGACTGAGTGATCAATTATAATGAATTATTATTGTCAATTATTGCAACATGAATTTAAATCTGGTTTTGTTAGATCACCTTTGTGGGATTTCGTACGTCCAGAAGACAAAAATAACAACACTGTGCTTGAAAACGGAGAATTCTGGTGAGCAGAACAAACTGAAAAGGTTGCAGATCAGTTGTTCAATGTTCAGTGATTTTCAGATTTTGGTTTATATTCTGTATATGTTGTATCATATTTCACAGCACAATATTTCACAGCACGTGTGTTTCTCTGCAGGATGTCCATGGAGGATTTCTGCAGGAATTTTGCAGAAGTGGACGTATGTTGTTCAGACATGAACGTTCTTGCAGAAACACATTCGTGCTCCTGGCAAACTGAAGTCCACAACGGTCAGTGGGTGATGGAGACCACAGCAGGAGGTTGTGCAAATTACAGAGGTGACATTTTTATTTACCATAATCTGATCAAGCATGTGACAACCTGAAGATCTAAACTGATCAAAACTTTCACTTTTTCTGCATTTCTAGACAGTTTTCCAAAGAACCCTCAGTATCGTGTCACCATCCAACACATCGCTGAAGATCCCAGAGATACAAACACTCCAAACATCCTTGTGTCTCTGTTGCAAAAACCTCTGAGGTCACACAGACACCTGGCAACGAATCTGCATATTGGCTTTAACATCTATGAGGTTTGTAGCGTTCAGTCTTAGCCTTCAGTGTGTTTAGTTTTGTTTAGCTGAAGACCTGATGTTCTTTTCTGCGTCAACATTCAGTTTTTGTGTTTATCTCTTTCAGATTCCAGCTCATGTAAGTATTTCAAGTTTTCTGTACGTTTGGTCAAACTCGGGCTTGTTCTTGCCTGCAGGAACGGAGTAATTTATGCGCTTTATTATTCTCCAGCTAAAAGACCTGAGGGAAAAAATTCCTGCGTCATTCTTTAAGACCACCCGTCCTGCGGGGCAAGTCAAAAACTTCCTCAACGCTCGAGAAGTCACTGAGTTTTTAAGGCTAAAACCAGGAGAATATGTCATCGTTCCCTCAACGTTTCACCCGAACGAAGTTTCATCTTTCATTCTGACCGTCTACTCAAAGTCTGAGGCCCATATGAGGTGAGAATTAGTGCTTTATATATTTATTTGTACATTATTATAATGCTTACAGTAAGTGACGTTTGTTTTGTGTTTTCAGGGACATGTCTGGTTATGGCATAAGAGGATCAAAGGTATTTTACAGCTGCTGTGTATTATTATACTATATCATTTATCAGTATTGATTTAAATTTCACTGATCACAGATCAGTCCTAAAGATATGGATGAATCCTTTCCTCTCTTTCAAAGATATGCAGATAAGGTAAGTGTGACCCCCACAGTTCAGGATTAGGAGGAAATATGAAAAATAATGTTACTGACTGTTATGTGAACAAACACAAACCAGCCAAACCAGAACATTCTCAGAACATTGACTAACATTCTCATCAAAAAACTTTCCTGCAGTAACGTTAATAGATTAAAGGTTTTTTAATGTTGTAAGTTAAAAAATATTATCATATAAAAGTTCATTAAAATTTTATGTCGTTTCTGGTGATGTCAATATCATGCGTTTCTGAAGTTCAGAGAGGTGGATTCAGAACAGCTCCAGGGTCTTCTGAATGAGAACCTGCACGCAAGTAAAGCTTCAAATGACTTAACATTATCATTCACATGTGTTCAGTGTGAACCCTGTAACCTGTGACTCTGTCTCTTTAATGAAAGGATTCAGTCTGGACCTGTGTAAGAGTTTGGTTGCTCTGATGGATGTATCCTCTGCTGCGAATGAAACAGATGGATTCAGAGTTTAAGAAACTTCTGTGCTTTCTTTGTCGTTTGTAAATTCCAGGACAAAAGCAATAACATTAATCATATACATGTGTGATATACCTTAACATAACAACACAGCTCACTGTTACTGGCAGACTGAATGAATCTGAGTGTCTTCGTCTTTGGAAACGGGTTGTTTTGCTAAAGGTAAAGATCTTTTGTTGATAGTGATAAAAACAGTCGCAACTCCCGTGACTGTAATGTGTATTTACTGATCTGTTTCTCAGGATATTTTTAATGAGATGGACGACAGGAACACTGGGAGTCTGTCACTGAACAAACTACAAAATGCTCTTCAGGCAGCAGGTATCTTCTGACGCTCAGACACGCAGACGTACGGGCAGCTGTCGTCTCTGGAGAGTAACTCATGTTTCTGCTTGTTGAAGGGTTCAGACTGAGTGATAATATGCTGAACCTCATGGCGATGCGATACGGGTTCTCCAGTGGACAGATTAACCTGGAGAACTTTGTTTTTATGGTTCTGCGTATGGAGAGCATGTCCAGTGAGTCCAACAGCTGTTATATACATTCAAGGCAGTTCTTCAGTGTTACATACAAAACACGAGATGTCTCAGCTAAGATAAGTTACAAAATGATCACTTTTTAGTAACATTATTAAAACATTTCTTTAACATTGTATATCATATAATACGTAGTTAGGGGAACGTTTTAAAAATAACAAATGTTTGGATAACGTTCCTATAACCAGGCCAAAGCATTAATGCAACCTCTAAGAAACTGGACGTTTTGAATGTTTCTAGATGGGCTTGGCTTCTTTACCAGCAGATCAACTTTAAAGTTTCACTTAACAAAATAATAATTAATAAAAACATAATCTCTTGTCAAGGAAAAGATAAAACTCAGTCTTTGTAATGCATTACACGTCTGCCATGTGTGTTTGATTTATAATGATTGATAAACTCATTTCATTAACAGAGATTTTTCAAAGACTAGCTGCTGGAGGAAAAGACATGATGCTTCAGGAAAATGAGGTAGTTTTTAAAATCACGTCAATAATGTTAAATAAACACATTTGATTAACAGATGATTTGTTTTGCAGTGGATGCATCTCACCATGTACTCATGAATTAATGCGTCATCAAACAAACTACAGAACAAGATGGAGGACAAACCAAACAATTTCACCTTCATTCTTAACACATTTCCTTTTTATTGCATAATTTATTTGAAGTGCATTTTAATAAATCTGGACTAGCAGTTTGTACCTTTTAATTGTTTTTAATGCAAGTAATTTATTGCAAAGCGATGAAAAGTCAAGTGAACAAAATGTGTTGTTTGTTAATTGTTTACGTGTTAAAACTATATGACGTTTTAAAGCACGTCGGCTCATGAATATTAATGACGTAAAGTGACGTCAGGTTATACGGCGGCGAGTTCGGATCACGTGACCGCGTCCACAAACTTCACCAAAGTTTTCCTCCGTAAATGTGGGATTATAAGAAAACTGGATATGAACAAAATGACAAAGTTTTGTGAAATGTGAGTAAATACAATCTAGTTACCGATTCAACTATTTAAACGAGCACAAAACCGACCTGTTTATTTATTATGCACGATCTATACACTATTTATATAGATGATCAACTAGCTACTGGTAAATAGAAATACCATCATATATATTAACTATAATAACTATTGTTTATTAACTGTAATATGTTGTAAGATGTGATAGTTGGTCTGTCATGACTGTATTTGATTAGCATAACAATCATATCAGACATGCTAATTTCTCAGGTCTTAAACTGGACTGTGGGTTTGTGGGTTTGTGAAAGTGTCTGTTCGTGTATTTGCTGGAAAACCTGTTTGCCCTTTAGCTCTGAAAACACGTCTAATGCCATTTTAATGTTTCAGTCTTCTGCCAAATGCTGAATAATTGGGTGTTGATGCAGTAAACTGTTGTTTAAATGCCTCTACAGATGTGTGGGAATGGGGACCAGGGCTGAAAAGCTTTGTTTAAACAGCACATGTTTGCACAGTCTCTTGTTTGCTGATGTCTCGGTGAAAAGACAATGACATATCAGGAATAACTGGTTATTTCTGAAGCAACGCAATGGTTGATGGCTTCTGTCTAAATACACATTTATGTGTTTGGCAGACTATTTTATCCAAAGCGACTTACAGTGCATTCAAGTTATATATTTTTTTAAAGAGTACATGTGTAAGTACATGCATTCAGTTCA
>JBAJNP010003474.1:0-39441 GCA_036877545.1 Yasuhikotakia modesta
AAATTAGCAAATGATAATTAGAATGCAAATTTCTTAAGGGTCCAAAACAGTATACATACAGTTAGGCCTTATTCTCTTTAAGTAAACTTTTTTAAAAGGGTTTTTGTGAGGTTTAGCTGTACGTTTCTGTGTGCGTTTGTTATTGTGGTCACTGGCTTTGCATGCCCATATACGAGCAAAATGTTTAAATGCATGCAGAACACACACACTGTGTGTGTGTAAGTGTGTGTGTGTAAGCACACCCTTGTGCTGTGTGCTGGTGTGATGGAACCTTATGGCGGTGTGTCAGCGTGACGTTGAGAGGTAATCCTGGTCGATGTGATGTGGATCACCTCTTTTCCTAACTACTTGTAAACAGATGGAAACTTAAGGATTAGCACTATAAGAGACACGGCTAACAGCCACTCAAGACAGTCTTATCCAGCCGAAGAACAAGAACTTGACAGCTGAAATATATGTGACACACATCTACAGTGTTTCCAGGCCTTTGTAAGCAGAGCAAGACTGACTTTTAAACTGTGTTGAAGAACTTGAAGGCAAAAGTTATTGTCTAAACGTTAATAATACTTTTACTATTTGCGGCATGACAGTTATCAAGGTCAAACAGTAAGTATCTTTGAATTTTTTTTTTTTTAATATTTGTGTATTGTTCTGTTCTTATTTTTAGCAACCGCCACTGAGGGGTAAGATCTGTTACATTCGGTTGTGAAATTAGGGAAACTTGACATGGGAAGTCAAATCGAGTCATTTTATTTGGTTTTAAAATAGAATTTAAGATAGAATTTTGATTTGGTTTTAAAAATGGAAAGACCTTCTTTAGTTGGCTTTACTGGTAGTTGCATTTGCTGAACAGCTTTAACAGTAGGTACCGTACAGATATACGGTCTGAAAATATTGTGTTCTCTCTCTCATTTTATTTAGCCGTGGTTTTTGGTGCATTGATTACCAGTTTTACTATGCTTGCTTTATCAAATCCATGGTTAATTTGTGGTTACCATGGTTTAAATATAGAAATGTTGTTTTTGGTTTAATTGTTTTAAAACCTTGGGTGAATTTCATAAGAGATTGGTGTAGTTGGCTGAAAAGTAGTCTAGTGGTAAGGAATGAAATGCCCAGGAAATGTTTGAGGAAGGAAACCTGCAATCTAAATATCCCCAAATATGGGGAATAGGTCATCCGGTTATATGAGGTTGTGCACTTGCCGCTGTTGTCTGCTGACTCACTGCCAGCTGGAGGTTTTGATAGCGGAAACAGCAAGTTTGACAGGTGTGACCTGGTTTATGTACTGTGATTGAGTCTTAATGATTCTGGGTCAGTACAGATGGGGACAGTGATGCTTAAACAGGTGTTGCTGCAACATGTGATTGGCTACTTATTAGGAAGATTATTAATTTGATGTTGTCTTATGGCGTTGATGTTTTTCTGTTTTATTTTATAGAGTGCCCACTGTTCCAGTGAAGAACTTAAATGGATCCAGTCCTGTTCATCCAGCTTTGGCAGGTGAGAAACAATCTACACAGTAAGACTGTGATAATATTCCTTATTCCCTGTTGTGGCATATTTGGAAAATACAGCATAATAGACAAAATAATGGTCAATGAAATTCTTAATTGTCATTGGTTAGGTATCACTGGGATTTTAATGAGTGCTGCTGGACTTCCAGTCTGCTTAACTCGCCCACCCAAACTTGTGCTCCACCCCCCACCCGTCAGCAAGAGTGACATCAAACCTGTGCCAGGCCTTGGCCACTGCTGCCGCAAGACCACCAAGAAGCAGGCCTGCAAAGGTTAGGAGTACACAGCCTGTTAAACAGATCAACTGTGGATTCATCTATAGATATGATTTTAAAATGTTCTGTCATATTTTGTGTCAAACCATGTCAAAAGTTCTTCGTCAAAACTGCATTCAATATTACCATTTTATTGTCTTAGAGTTACTGTTAAAAGTGTGCGTACATTAAATGCTAGTAGTTTATTCAGGTTTCTTTATGTTATGTTTTTTTGTCAAATTTGAATAGTGATGTTGTTAATTATGACCTGAGCACAGGTGTGAGGACTCTTAAAACATTTTCATATTTGTTATTATCTCCAGTATGGCTCACATTTTCAACACTTTATTTATCAGGTTTTTAAGTAGCCATGGCATGGGAATAAGTGCTTTGTACTAGTCAGCCCCATTCTATGTAATATTTGTGAGATAACTTATCACTGGTAGACATGCTATTTTGAAGACACATTTCCATAAAAAAAGTACCAGATTTTTATAAAGTGACCCATTTTGGCCCATCCACAACTGGATTGTATATTGTTGAACTAAATGTATACAATGGAACAATTTACTCATGGAGGCACACGTATGAACCTCATTTATGAACTATCATCAGTGGCATATAATAACAAGTAACAAGGATTGCTAAAGTAAACTAATTTTCATGGTATTGTGGCTCTAAATTTCGGGTGAAAATTGGCCTCCCCTACACGCACAAATTATTAAATTATTTACTAGCTATTCAAGTTCAATTTATTTATAGAGCGCTTTTCACAATGGTACTATTTCAACTATTCTACAATGGCATTTAATTTTGTGTCTTATTCCATTAAACTAAGTTTCTCTTTCATTTGAGTAGGCAGAACATCAGAGGAAGTTGTTAGAAGATATCTCCAGAAAGTCCGCAATCCACCAGAGGAGGTAAATATATACACATTTACACATTTTATGTTTTATTTCTTTATTACGTAACCAAATTTTTATTTATGTGATATAAATGACCTTTGTCTTAGGCTAATCATTCAAAAACAATTCTCTTTTTTTAAATCTGTTTTTTTTTTAGGATTGTACTATCTGTATGGAGTCTCTTTGTGGCCCCTCTGGATATAAAGGCCCAGGTGTCGGTGGCATTTCTCGGGCGGAGACGGTTGGTCGTCTTTCACAGTGTGGGCATCAGTACCACTTGCAGTGCCTGGTGGCCATGTATAACAATGGCAACAAAGATGGAAGCCTACAGTGTCCCACCTGCAAGACCATCTATGGCGTTAAAACAGGGAATCAACCACCTGGCAAGATGGAATACCATGTCATTCCTCATTCACTTCCTGGACACCCTGACTGTAAAACCATCCGGATTATCTACAATATACCCCCTGGCATTCAGGTGAAACATGCGACATTGTATAGATGCAACCTGCTGCAATGCTGCAATATAAACTGTAGGCATACGTTCTGTAACTATTTTAATAGTCTAAACTGCTCAATTTGTGATTTTTGCAGGGTCCTGAGCATCCCAACCCTGGTAAGCCCTTCACAGCACGTGGATTTCCAAGACACTGCTACCTCCCTGACAGTGAGAAAGGCCGCCTTGTGAGTATTCCTACTTCTCCCACGGTTTTTATAAGCAAAAACATCCCATACTCTTTCTGACCTAATGACATAATAGCTTCCATTTTACAGGTGCATGCAGTCACAGTTGGCGCCTGGCACGTCACATGTAATAAAATAGGGCTTATACTGCCACCTAGTAGTGGATGTAGCATCATGCAAATACAAATCAATTAGTGGTACTAGTAAGAAATCACAATTTACAGTCAGCCATGGTTCATTTGTTCAGAGATCAAAAGTGTTTAGGAACAGAGAGTTTACAGAAAAAAAACATTGATGGTATTTATCTGGTCATGTGATTTACATGTGGTGACCCACACCATGTTGAATGAAATGACTTATTATAGTACTTGATCTGTTAACTTATGTACTCTATTATCTTATGTGTTACAAAAACTAACACAGAATTTTACACTGATTATGCTGTAATAGGTGCTGAAGCTGTTGCTGGTTGCATGGGATCGGCGACTGATCTTCTCTGTGGGTACGTCCAGCACTACAGGTGAGACAGACACAGTCATATGGAACGAGGTGCATCACAAGACCGAGTTTGGCTCCAACCTAACAGGCCATGGTTACCCCGACTCTGGTCATCTTGACAACGTCCTGGAGGAGCTGAGGGCGCAGGGCATCACTGAGGAGGACAGTCTGAGAGACTGAAACTAAGTCAAACCACAATGACTGAATGTTTTGTATTAGTGTTGCCAAATCTAAATTCAATTCCCAGCTCTCGCTTCTCAGAATCCTGAGAGGCTTTTAAATTCAAAACTGTGTTGTTGAAGGACTGTGAAAGGTGTGTAAGTTCATTGCTCAAATTCTTTTCAATGTTAATAGCCCTCCATCTGCTTGAAGACATTGTGGGACGACCTTCAAGAAGTGTAATTAGCAAACAATTATGCCCTGTGCGTGCTGTTGTGGTGGAGCTGTTTTTTTTTTTGAGAAAATTTAAAGTACCTGCTGTTGCCCTCCCCACAAAAAGCTAGATTTGGTTGGGTGCAATTTTGTCACTAAGTCAGCTTGGAGCAGTAATAGATGACAACCGAACTGCCAACGTCTGTTCAGACATTTAATGTATTGTAGTTCTGTAGTTCTGTGAAGGATAAACAAAACAAAGGTACTTCTGTGCATGTAGTTGTATCATTTGGCAAAGATAAAATTGCATCCTTGGTCTAACTGAGACCAACACTTGTTGCTGACTCGAAAGCTCCAGTTGCTGTGGGGACGTGAATGTTTACTGCCTCATTGTGGCACTTGTTAACATATACATTCCAGTTATAGCTATGTTATTTATTTGACATTGTAGTTCTCAACATGTTTTTAGTATTTACATTAACCACCTAAATTTGTACTTATTTTATTGTGTCTTGCATTATTTTATATTGTTAAAATAGGAAAACTATGTTGTAGATTTGAGGAAGCAAATCTGTGTTCAGGTCTAATAATACAGTTTAGGGATATTTGACTCCAATTCTTAGTTCATCAGTTTTAAAGAAACATTTAGCCAATGATTGAACACTGCACAAAATATTTCTTTTCCATTTCCAGAAAGCAAAAATATAGAAAGCAAAAGTGTATGAATTATTTGTGATTAGATTTGCTGTCAGAGACAGAATTATGAACAGGGCCTTTGCAGAACGGAGCCAAGTTCATTATAGGCCTCTATGGTAATGTTACTATGTGACATTATTGGTTTTTGACTGAAGAAGCTCCTAAGGTTTAGAATCTCAAAAGTTGAAGGCCCTGGCTTTTTTTAATTGGTTATGAAAAGAAATTTAGATCAATAAATGTTCTGTGGACAAACTATCTCCCATTGCCTTTCTGGTTGGTCCTTGGTAGGTCTATGATAAATCTGTTTACAAAGCTGTTAAGAAAACATCTGCATGTATGTACATGCAAATATTTAAGGCCACATTTATTGTTGATATGCTGTATGTTTAATGTACACAATTCTTTTATCCTCTGCATCCAAAAGCATGAGTAAATGAGTTTTTTTTATGTATCATTTTTTTAATATACTTGTAATTGATTTAACTTTTTCTTATAAGCTATTAGTTTTTTCCACTGTGAAGTTTTACACATTTATTGCACTTGATTATATGATTTGATTTATTATCCAGCCAAGTTTCTAGTTGCTATGGAGACAACAGTGAAAATGGCATCTCTGCCAGGATGAAACTGTGAGGACAGAGGATGAAGCTAAGAGAATAATGTTGCTGTGTAATATAAAATGTACAAAACAACTCTTGCATATTAAATATCTGCCGGAATACCGAATAAATATTAAAGTTACTCAAAAAAGGATATTCTGGTCTGGTCTTTTTCACATTAAAGCACCCACATCTAGAATACGACCCTTTTCCATGGCATTTTAATGGCGGTGAGTAAATATATGAAATCAAATATTTGATACAGCAGGGGGTGATGTTGAGCTAAAACGAAGCCTCATAATCTACATTATGGGAAACAAATTAATTCCAGTGCATGATGCACATTAACACATTTAATATATGTATATATATTAACAAATAATATATATATATATTGGCACCCATGAAATTGTTCCAGAAAATACACCATTTCTCCCAGAAATTGTTGCAATTACAAAAGTTTTTGGTATACACGTTTATTTATTTGACATGCATTGAAAAAATACAAAAAAAGGAAAGAGAAAAAAAGCCATATTTTAGCCAGACAAAATTGTTGGCACTCTCATCTTAATATTCGGTTGCACACCCTTTGGAAAAAAATAACTAAAACTAATCGCTTCCTATAACCATCAACAAGCTTCTTACACCTCTCAACTGGAATTTTGGACCACCACTTTTGCAAACTGCTCCAGAGCTCCTAGGGGAGGGGGTGAGGGGTGCCACGCCTTGCAACAGCAATCTTTCCATAGGTGTTCAATGGGATTTGGATCCGGACTCATTGCTGGCCACTTCAAAACTCTTTAGCGCTTTGTCTCTAACCATTTCTTGGTGCTTTTTGGGGTATGTTTTGGGTCCTGAACTCTGATGCAGACCCAACTTTTTGACACTTGGCCCTACATTGCAACCCAAAATCTTGTGATAGTCTCCAGATTTCATGATTCCTTGCACACAGTCAAGGCACCCAGTGCCAGAAGCAGCAAAACAACCCCAACCTCACATCTTTGAACCTCCACCATGTTCTGTGTTCTTTTCTTTGTAGAACTCATTCTGTTTTCTCTAAACAGAAGAATGACATGCTTTTTTAAAAAGCTCAACCTTAAGTTTCATCCGTCCACAAAACGTTCTCCCTGATGGATTGAGGCACATTGGATTTAGGTACATTTTTGAAGTCTGGCTGCAAACTGGCTTTTTATGTCTCTTTGTCAGCAGTGGGGACACTTTTGCACCCTGAGTCTGCAGGTCTGCCTGAATTTGTGTGGAAGTTGCCTGAAGATGTTTATTCACCATTCAATCTATCCAACATTGCATTCTTTCGTCAACTTTTCTCTTCCATCCACATCCAGGAAAATTAGCCACAAATCCAAGGGTTATAAACTTCTTGATTATACAGTGGACATACAACCTCCAAGATCTCTGGAGATCTTTTTCCACAATTTTGCATCTTAGGTCCTCAGACAGTTCTCAGCTTTTGTTTCTCTTTTGGTCTGACGTGGAGAACATTTTGTTGCCTGTAACATTATTCAGCATGACCGGTTTGGTGGTGGGTCAGTGATGGTCTGGGGAGACATAACCATAAAGGGACGCAAAGACCCTTTCGGGATGAAAGCCTTAAACCCATTGCCAGACCCTACAATCTTGCGACGAGTGCATCCTGAGTTCCTCCTGGTGCACGACAATACCCTTCTGTTGCAAGAGTATCCAGGCGGTTCCTGAAGAATGAAGGAATTAATTGAAAGGCAGCTCAAGGTTTTACATTTATTTGAGACATCTTGGACCAAGCTACAAACCACACAACAAAGTCTATGGTGATAAGGTTATATTTGTATAAGGAGGATATAGGAGCCATAGTGCATATATGGAGCCAAAAGTTTACATATCAAATTCACAGAGCCACTTTTCAGCAAACCACTGCACTTGAAAACCCCCCAAAACCAATATGGGCGACTTAAGTAAAAAGTTGTACCAGCTTTTAACAGGCTAATTTAGCATTTTATTCTGGAACCTAAGGTCTGTCAAATCCTTTCGTCTTAGGCTATAGAGTGATGGAGGCTGCATAGGTCATGATGAGTGCCATGTTAGGCCATAGATTGAGTATGGCTGAGTAGGTCATGAAAAACAGCTACTTTAGGCCACATGCAAAAATGCCGTGTAGACCACAAAAGAGTGCCAAGAAGAAGTTGTGGCCTCCTGGTTAGTGGAAGGTAGAAACTGCAGGGCCTTTGAGGAAGGCACCTAACCCCTGATTGCTCCATGGGCACTGCAGCGATAGCTACCCACTGCTCTGGGTGTGTGTGTTCATGACTTACAGTGCGTTTATGTTAAATGCAGAGGTCAGATTTTTAGGCATAGATTACAATATCTGGCACTTTACCAGTCATGTTTTGGGGTTGAATTGCATGGATTTAATTACATTCTAACAAATTCTGGGTCCAAACATACGGTAACACCATCTGTAAAAAGCTGAAGTTGAAAAGAGGATGGCTTATGCAAATGGATATTGATCCTAAACATGATCAAAATCCATGATACACTTCCCTTAAGGGGCGCAAGCTGAAAGTTTTGCCATGGCCTTCACAGTATCCTGAACTAAACATCTTTAACAATCTGTGGCTGGACCTCAAAAAAGCAGTGAATGCAAGACGGCCCAGAAATCTCACAAAACTGGAAGACTTTTGTAAGGGAGAATGGGAAAATCCCTCAAACAAGAACTGAAAGAATCTTGGCTGGCTACAAAAAGCGTTTACATGCTGTGATGCTTGCCAAAGGGGTTGCTACAAACTTTTGCTATAGGCATTTTTCCTTTTCTGTTATTCTGAAAATGTAAAAAGAATATACATTAAAAAATGTTTAAAATATTAAGGGAATATGTCATCTTTAACTATGCCTTTGGACATTATTTCATCTTCCACTTGCTTAACTGTTCACATTAACAAAAATTTTGACCGGGGTGCCCAAACTTTCGATTGGCATTGTATTTCTAGCCCCACTGTGAACTTACACAAAAGACAATAACAAAAAATATTTCTACAAAATTTCATTTCTGCTCCTTCCTCATTTTTATATTGTAATATGACTTTATGGCAAAAGTTTCCAATGTCATTTAAACAATATCTGATCTCCATATTTATTTACAATTATAGCTTGTTTTTCAGACTATTTAACAAGCACATAACATATGTGAAGGGTGTAAATCAAGACGTTAAAATAAAAAAGCCCTCTGTCCAAAATATGCAGCTGGTTAAAAGGGGAACAGAGAGAATCAGTAGAGGGAAAAAGTTGGGGCAGAACATACATTTATGCTTTTGGCAAATGCCTTTTATCCAAAGTGACTTACAGTACATTAAAGTTATTCATTTTATCAGTTTATAAGAGATTGCTAGTGAGAGTTATTAATCTTGCAAATGATCCACCCATATCGAAACAAGGTATGACTTTTGGAACCCTAGGACAGTGGGGATGGATGATAGGGTCTTTAAACCATGGCATCTTTTAGTGAATAGACAACTGTTTAGTGAACACCAAAGTGTGTTAATGTGGATAATTCTGGGGGTAGACTTATTTGTTAATTGGTATTTATGAGGTTAACACAGGGGAAGTTAGGCCCATTAAATTGACTCCTTGGAAATCTGAAGTTGAATGACGTCACCTGTAAAACTGCCTAACCCTGCCTTAGATAGTTTGGCTAATGCAAAATGGTTTTTTATTTGCGATTTAGTAAGAGGGCATGGACAGGTTGAAGTGGCACCCAAGGAATGAAATTGTATTGCCATTCCTAAAAGGAGGTGTTTTGTAGTGAGTATTTTATGAGTTTTTATGAATCGTTATTCTTACTGCCCAACCAATTCCAGTCTGAGGTTAATAAGATATAGAACTTTGTAATTGCGTTCTATTTTTTGTGTGGTGTGTTAGAGCCCTTATTATCCTGAATTTAACTGGTTGAAGGCAACAACTCCAGCTTTCAATGCAAGCAGAGTGTATAATTTTTTTTTACCATAGGCCAGATTATTTTTTACCATATGATATTGTGATCATTTATGTAAACAAATTAAAACATTTTGTATGCATTTTTAGTAACTATATTGCAAGGTTAAGGAAATTACGAAAATGACATTTGGACAGACACAATAACCACACAAGACTCATCTTCACATGATTTTCCAAGTCTCTGTATGGAGACTAATAAAGACAAATGTAATTTATAAATTAGTACCGATATGCAGGGACATGATCAAAATACAGCTGCAAGCATGCAGCAACTATTAAGTTTCAAGCGCTTAAAGACCTTTGCAAAAGATGTGCAATAGGATATTTGTATTACATTAGCAGTGTAATACATTGTAATAGACCATTTCAAGGTCCATATGACAATATGTAAAAGTCTAATATGGAAATATCTAAAAATCTAAATGATCATATTAATGTTTAATACCATTTCTGAATTAACATTTCCACAATAATGTTACAGCTGGAACAACAAGCATGGTTTACAAATAAAAAAGTAAAAAGCCTAATTTAAAAGCCAATATTGTGAATTTAATTATACTGCGACACTAGCGAACAAACTATAAAAGGAAAACAACTATTTCAAATCATGTTGTTGCCATAGGCCAACTTTTTACTTAAACTAGTCTTTGAAACTGTAAACTTTCAAGTAAATTTAAAAGGCATTGGAAAATAATACTTCACCAAACAGCATATTACTGTAATCATATTTAGAAGTGTTTTACCTTTTTTCAGTGCAGTGCAAATAGAACACCAAATATCTTCTGTTTTTCATGTTTAACTGATGTGAGGATAGAAGGAATGTATTGCCTTCATGAATAAAATAATCTCGTACTAAGTACTTGTTCTATGCATTTGAATGTTAACATGAATGAATTCTTAGTCTACTGGACAAAATACAGATTGACAGCCTTCATTTGAGATGATGGTTGTGTTTTAAAAATTGCTCCTCTCACCTTGCATTTAACATGATAATTAAACTTAGTGTTACTTTACAATGTCCTGTCTTCCTTATAAAATCCAAATACAGCAGACAAAGTATACAATTTATTAGGATTAGCCTAATTCTTATATGCAGCCAAAATAACATAATGGCTTGACCCACTTGGCCCCATGTTGACCCAGTTCACTGCCCTGTTGGTTCACTGCTGGGGTTCCTCCAAGTGCCCCTTTTCTGCATAGTCACACTCTAGACCAGATTATATACTCTGCTGCAGCTGGTCATCTGGTGATACTCCAAGCCTCTGCTGTTTGAATCACTGGAGCAGGAAAGACTTTACTGTGTCTAGTTTGAGCTTTAAGAACGTATGTCTATGACTACATTTACACAGGGATGGGCAGTATTTATGATACATGTATTTCAAATACGTATTTCAAATATAAAATAGTATTTTGTAATTTGTATTTGATAGGGTTGATGAAAATGGCTTTGTATTTTGTAACAAAATACTTCAGTGTTTTGTAGTTTTAAAATACTGTGAAATACTTGATGACATCATAAATATGCGGCCTCTGATTGGTGCTTTACTCAGCAGTTTGCCCAGACTTACAGAATATTGGAAGGTGGTCAAGGTAAGAAACGTGCAGGAAGCTATCCGTCAATTTTCTCGCATAAATTGCGATAATTTTTAACAGTTCAAGTTAAGTTGTTAAGTTTATCGGTTGTGCACAAAAAAATGCTAAAGCATTTTAGTGTTGTACAACATTACATTAAGAGACTTGCTGACATCAAGTCTCTATACTTCTGTGGCTCTCAGTAGATTCAGATAGTTGGAGTTGGGTTAATACTCCTTGGCAAGTTCTGTTGCTACTTCATCATTACATTTCTGGCAACATTTAAAAGAATTAATGTATAATTGTTGAAATGCTATATTTTTTCAACTTCCAAATAGGGGTTTAATGATTGATAAATAAATGTCTGATTGCTAAATATTGTTCCCTAATTGAAGTAGCTGTTTAGTAGGATCAGGATTTTGCAACCTTTGGATGAATGACTGACACAAAATATAGTATTATTTTTAATTTATGATTAACTATCTAATTAGGAAACAATTACTGTATGAGTCATTTGCAAACTGTTAAACATTGAACTGATGGTTACTTTAACTGGGAGATCACAGGGATATGTGAATATTTGATCTGTTACTGCATGACTCCGGCAGAGCTGTTGCCATCAAACATTGTTTATTTAATCAGCTGAGTCAAGTTTGCCAAGAAATTTCATGCTCAAGTATTTTTTAGTATTTTTAAAATACAAAAATACAGTAGTTTATTTTGATACATGGTGTGGCTGCTGTATTTTGTAGTTTATTTTGATACACTTAAAATTAAGGTATGTAGTATTTTATTTTGAAATACATTTGCCCAACACTGCATTTTTACATTTACGTGTATTTATTTAGCAGACACTTTTATCCAAAGCGACAAAATGCAAGTTTGGAGATTGCTCATAGTGTTATTAGCCACAGTAAAAGGGATTAGATGAACTAAAGAAAAGTAGGAAAGAGGAATAGATTTTTTTTAAATACTTGACTTAGGCCATCGTTGTAATTGTCCTGAGTTCAGGACCGATTCATGCATAATATAAATAGATATTATTTTATTATCAGCATATTATCAACATGTACCTCATTTCTCATAATTTTTCGACAAACCTACCTTGCTATTGCAATATTTTGACATTAAAAAAGATTTTTTATTTTATTTAAAAAAAAAAACGTGTGCTGGGGGAGTGTGTGTGTGGGGGGGGGGGTGCAACAAATTGCACTTGTTTATTTGCTCTATGCTAGTCTAGGGAAAAAGGCACCATGCTTGTAGGACTTGGTTTTTTCAGTTAATCTAATGTTCCTTCATTCGCTAAATGAATAAATGTAAATGATATTTTGATATATTGATATTTGAGGTTGAGATGTTTGAATATTTGAGGTTATTTGAAAAACCTACTTTGCAAGTAGTTCTATGTTTTTCACACAATCTTAACAAAACCAGTGCAGTACAAAAAATAATAAAAAAAAAACTTAAACACTTTCACATTTGGAAAGCTATAAGCTTGCTAATAACTGTACCAGTAAGTCTATATTTGATTAATAGGTGGCACTGCAATGATCAAAAATGTGTTAGTGCTCCTTCAAACTCCACAGTTTGTTGTTGAATTAAGTTGAATCCTTGGAAACCTTAGTGTAACAAACAAAACATACATTTTTCTATCTGCTATGAATAGTTTTCTGCCATTTAGATTTTTTAATGTAGAGTTTCCCTGTGTTGTGTTGGCTGTGTGCGTAGGGTGATTGTTATGTTGGAAGGTGAACCTTCGAGCCAGTCTGATATCTGTGTGTTTTGCTCCACTCAGCTTCTCTCAACAATGACCATTCTTCTCGTCCCTGCTGCTGAACATCACCCACACAGCATGACACTGCAACAAAGTGCTTCATTGTTGGGATTTCTGACTTGGTTTCATTAGACTAGAAAATCTTGTTCCTCACAGTCTAAGAGTCTTTTAGGTGTTTTTTTGCAAAGTCCAAGAAGGCTTTGCCCTGAGGAGAGGCGTTTGACTAGCCACCCTGCCAACAAGCAGTCAAAGATCTTAAAAGACAAACCAAATATGCATAGACTATGCATAGACCCACATGCATTTAATTTTAAATGATTTGTAAATAATCTCCAGTTTAGTTTTGCAAAGGGTCCTGAAGTTTTTGCTTTTTTATTGGAATATGAACTTTTAAGACAAGGAATGGTTGTACAAGGAATGAATGTTACCCTGTGTGAATTCAATAAATTAAACAATACATTAAAAAATGTATAATAATACTTTCAATACAATATAATAATGAAGCATATATTTCATCTTTATTCCTTGTAAACAGTGGCACTTTTTACCCTTTTCTAATGAAAACACCATCTCATTATATGAACTATACTAACAAAGTATTTATCAGTAACTACGGTGTTGCTGAACCCACAGATGCACTGCACAGTTCATATTAAACCACAAAACATGCTCCTCTTCCAGAGTCTATTGTGAGGGTGCAGGACCACTATTTGTTTGTTATTATTCTTGTATTTTACTCCTTGTGGTGACATTAAGATAAATATAAATAAGATAAAAGAGAAAAGAGAATTTCAAATATGCCATAATTTTCTTGCATATATATAAAAAAAACGTTCTTTACACGTAACAACCAGCCAAAAGTAGTGTTGCTGAGAACTGTTTCTGTTATGTTACTGTATATATCCTGCCTTTAAGTATCATGTTAGCATGCAGTTATTTTAGACAACAATCCTGTTGTACTTATCAAATCCACACTTGTTGGAAGAACAGAATAGTCAGATAATTAGCAAGATTAGATCATCTTGGTTTTGCTATTTCATCTTAAATGTAGGAAGTGATGTACAAAGAACAGACCCATGGTGTAAACTGAACAGAATGTGTTAAATAACTAGGAAAATAAATTGAAGCCTTTTGACTGGCTGGAATATGGGGATTTCCAAAAGGAACCATCATCGACAATCAACAACTTTTCAAGGAGGTTATTATAGAAGCATATTCCAAGAATATCCTTCATATTTGTCTATTTAAATTTAAAGTTTCCCATTCAGCCTGTCAAGTGTCTTCTTTAGAAGTATAGGACATATTTTTAAAGAACAGAAGCAGGTTATATTGACCAATCTAAAATGGGAGAATTTTATAATCAGATCAGACTCTTTATCATATTTCCCAATGCCTTGTTTATTCAAAACGTTAAACCACAAATTTACACTGCAGCATTACACCAACTTACTTCAACATGCTACGTATCGTAGGTGGAAGAAAGCCTGTGTTGCCCTTACTAACATATTTTTTTTTCATACAGCACAAATTAAGCAATGACACTTGAAGCCAAAAGCAAAGGCTGAATCAGTGTCTCTTACCTCAGACGTCACTGTGCACTCCAGCAACTCACCAAAAAACCCCAGCATTGTTATTGTTCTATGCAAAAAAAGACAGTTTATACCAGATGTGTGTCAAACGCCACATAATAATAATAATTGTACCCTTGTTTAAAAGTTCATCTGGATTCCATTCCATTTAAAATATGAATCAGCTGTTAAACATAAATGTGAAGGCGTGGTCTGAATCAACTAATCTGTAATGGTTTGGTGATTTTTGTGTGTTATGGGTAGAATCAGCTGGAATAAACATTTGTCAAGTGGCCTTATGGCCAATTTCGAAGGACAAACATGCAGGCATATCTAGCATCAGTTACCACATCACCCAAGATTTGTAGTTGTCTGTGAAGTGTATTAAATTAAAGTCTTTGTCCACAGTTTAAGGACTTAAGGAATAGCATGGAATTGATTTAAAGACAATGTCAAAAATACTTATTTGTAATGTCATTAGTTAACTGTAAACTGGGTTGTAAGACTGTATTTTTTTATTTAAAGTTTAGCAAATCTAAGATGTAAACATAGCTAGTAAACATCCTCTGTGACTACTTCTGTACAAAGTTCAATATTAATTGGCTTCTGTAAACAGCATACAACTTAATACTTTGCAGAACAACAGTTTGTTATGTTAATTATAATCATTGCTATATATAACAATTATAAACACTACTTATATAATTACAGTTGCCTTAATCAAGTGTAATGATCCTACCAGTCGAGAGTTTCTTAGGCAGGCTTAAACAGCAATTACTACTAAACTGTGTATTAAAATATATCAAGGCTGGCTGATGCTTGAGGAAACTTGAAAAACAGCCTGTTTTATGACCACAAACAAAAATCTTTATTCGTTTTCTTATCACAAGACACATTAAAGGATACAGACACTGCAATATTAAAAAAGGTTTGGAGAAAAGTTTAAATTACAAGTTGAAACATATTTTTCAGTTGACATACAAAATTCAAATCCTTCACAATCTTGAATCAAACCCTAAAATCATCCACTTCTCCAACGCCACTCCATAATGTAACAAAGTTTTTATTTGTTAACACTTGCCAAAACATTGTAGAGGCACAAACCCCCTACACAAAAAACAGCGACGCTTAAAATGAGACAGGATAACATTTATTTCTGTCTTTGGTGCACAGTGCACACTTTCATTTTTTTAAAAACATTACAAAACCCCTAAATGGGGACAAGATTTACAATAAAACTGAGCTGATGAATCTAACAAAACAGAAAAATTTGTCCAAAAAAAACAAGCTGTTCAACTCTACCCATCATACAACATTTACAAAAATAAGAATTATAAGGGGGACATATGCATCAGTCTATAGGTGATCCATTGCTACAAAACTCCACCAAAAACATTTTTTGCTCCCACTGGTTTCCTATTGTTTCATTATCTACAATAACTAACATTTACTTTCCCAGTTGTCTCTCGGACACAATTTGGTTTCCCTAAAAACAAAAATCTCTGAAACAAAATTGTGAGTATGCAAACACTGTATGGAAAAGAAGCAGATGTGGAAAACAACGTTATATGGCTTTGTTTAAGATGTAATTTAAGGAAAAGGGTCAATACCAAGGCACAAAACAAGCCAAATGGATTGTGGCACATAATAATCCACAGGGTACTCAGACCTACACATACCATACATTCTTATGAACATCTTTGATATTTTCCTACACCAGAAGCCTTTCCTAACAGTTTGAGTTTTATAGTAAGACTTTAAGAGACAAGATCTTACTGACTGGAATAGTTGCAAGATTTTGGGATCCTAAAATCTAAACAGTGTCTGAGAAAACCAGGTGACTAATAAAAACACTCCAACTGCAGATTTTTTTTTTAGAGAAAAAAATATTTAAGGGAAAACGTTAAATATTGCTCTCTGTGATGAGCAGTTTTGCCAAGCTGTAAAGACTAGATGTATGGGTGTATGGGTTAAAGTAAAAAGAGCTTTGCAATCATTAAATGTCTATATAATATCAAAGAAAGCAGCCCATACTTAAGAAAAAGGTGGTTAAAAGACTGTAGACTCCCCCACACAATTCAACCCCTCCTTCCATACACATCACACTGCTGAAAAATCCTGTTAATATTTATACAAATAAAGACAGAACTGGAGAAAAATAACGTGTGCTTTACACCATTTTAGAACAAACATGATTTGCTTTAAATTCATTACAAGTATTTTTATTAAAACAAAAAGTAATATGACTGGAAAGAATTGAAACAGACCCGAACACTAGGAGTAAAAGGCAATGAAGTCTAGTGTATGCTGGTGAACAATATCATTTACTTTGCATGTGTTCTTGAAGGTAACAACCAAATACAAGGATCAGAGAGGAACGGATGATGATGGCTGGATTTAACATGCTCTGGCAAAAGATGTGGTCTGTTGAAACATCGCTTAGTCCTCCAACACTATTGTCTCATTTGTGCTGGAGGGTAAAATGGGTACAGGAATTGGCCTGGGAGCCACAGGAAGCTTGACCCTCACTGGGAGGTGTGGTTTTCTGGCTGCCCTTCTCATCTCTCCCTGAGTGAGATGTTTCCTTAGGGCTCTGTAACCCAGAAAAATAAAATCAATCTCAGGAAAATCATGGAATTTATTTAAAAATGGGAATTTCATAAACATACCTGGTGTCTTTTGTAGCCACAAACACCACTGGATTTGGTGCATCTCCTTGACTGACCTTCTGCCTCTTAATGACTGACTGGTTGGCGGCTCTTATTCCTGATGTGAACGGTCTTCCATTAGTGGACAAAGAATGACCTCTGACCTGCAGCCACAAAGAGTTTTTAGATCTGTGTACCTGTTGAAAGCGTCAAGTATTTTTTTGTAGTAGAGCAGATAATACATTATCGTAGGGCCTCTTGCCCAGAAGGGCAGATGCACTCCGTGGCTGGTTGCCCTGGTTACGGTTGATGGGGGTTGGAGCACCTCGAGGGGCTTTGAGTTTCAAAGGAGCTTGAAGAGCTAAAAAAAATTATTACAATAAATACTCAAAATATTCTAAAATAACCCAATTTTTACAGGAATATTTTTTTACTTTGGCTGGTAAAAACTAGCAAAAAATGATTATTAACAATAAATTTGTGGTTCAAAATATCAATCAATTAAAGCCTACATGCAGATACCTTACCTAGTTCTTTAACTATACTGATGAGGGACGGTCGAGGAACAAGCCGGTTGTTAAAACCACTCTTTGCTGCTTTAGGAAGTCTTATCATACCTAAGAGAGAAAGAAAAGGGCAATAAACACCCATCAAACTGAACCATAAAATCATAATAAGTTAAATACAAAAGCCCTCAAAAAGTTCCACAATTGCAAAATGCCTTAGAAAGGCAATGAGCAGATTTAAAGAGACTCACACTCTGCTTTAACAGCATTGGCGTTAATGGAAGCATAGGGGCGACGGGCTGCTCTGCGAGACTGCAGAATGTCCTGACACACCCGACGGGCTATTCGAGTGAGTTTGGTGGTCTGCAGGATGAAGGTCTGGCGGTTTTTAGCCAAAAGCTTTGCTCTTCCAGCACTGCTGGTGAAAGGGGACATGCCCTGTACTTCCTGGCGGGTCATGTGACCACGTGGAGCTGTATCCTATTGGAGGAAATAAGGCAATATCAAACTTAAACTTCTATCCAGCCTAATAATAGATGGTTAGTTTATCCAGTTAGTTAATTGATAAACTAATCAGAAAAAAGTTCTCTTTAATATCTGCATGCATGAATCCTTGTTAATTTAAAACAGGGTGAACAAGACACCAAAAAAAAAGGCTTCACGTACTGAGCCAACTCGTGTGGCACCCTCTATTTGGGTGGGGATCTTAAGACCACCATACTTCTTCCAATAAATCCAGCAGAGAGAACAGAGTCGGCACTGCATGTTGGGAGGGCCCCAGGCATACCACTGCTGAGACTGGGAAGCTGGAGAAGCAACAAATTAAACAGATGAACACATTTATTATAATGCACAGGAAAACTGGAGCAAAACATGCGACACAGATGCAGGGACATGAACTGACTTACTGTGGCAGCTTTCACAGCTGAGGCCTTTCTGGTAGCCCGTGGATCCATTCATGCCAGGTTTGTTACCTGGGGCCATGATCTGGTTAGGATTGGGTTTGGTGCTGATGGAGAAAGATATAGCAGAAAGTATTAAAAGGTTAAGAAGTTAAAGTTCTGTACAGGCGAAAATGCACTGACAACCACATCATGCTTTGAATGAAAACAATTACAAGTCTTACAACTATATAATTAGATCCATCGATTATATGATTAAATGAATTTTTTTAAACAAAAATTTCAATTTAATTAGAACAAAAACATGACAAATGCTATTTTAACCATTATTACTTGAATCTTATTAGAGCTAATGTTCTTAAATACACATGGCAATTATCATTACATGTGGAAAATCAATAAATATAAAAGCAAATTGAATCTTTGATATAATAATTTATTACATATTTATACTATGGGAGTGGCATGTCGTTCCAGTCGTTTTTAGGAAGTGCAGTGACGCTAAATACTCACTAGGTGGGGATGTACACCTGTTTCAGTTTGCTGTCTGCCTCTGCTGCCTTTAGCCTTTTCTGAAGATAAAGCAAATTTTAATCTTTAAAACAATTGTTCTGATAATGGTAATCCACACTCAAAAATGAAGTTTAATCATTTATTGTGGTATAAAAAGTAAAACGTACTTGTTGGATGTAACGATCAGTAGTCTTCCACATGTAGTAGAACTGGACCACGCTAGCTAATGACTTCCAGGGCAACTGCAGCACAACAATAAAAAATATTTAAATTTCAAAAAACTTCAATTTAACTTTAATATGAATCTTTCAGATCACTGGAATTTCAACTGCTTCACAAAAAGTTCAGAAAACGTCTTGTTTTGGAGACTCACAAAGTCTTGGCGGATATCATTGAAGTCCTTGCCATATTTTTCCAGGGCCTCCTCAAAAAGCATGGCCTCAGATGCACTCCACTCCTCCATTTCATCTCTGCACAGCACTGGGCCACCCTGCGGCACCAGCGTGGACATGGCCTTGGCGAGGTCATAGCCGTTCTCCTGCAGAGTGTCCATGGCATGGAACTACAGACAGATGGAGTGCGTCAGATGTGTGTTAACTAAAGATAGACGTGTCCTCATGTGCTTCTCCTCACCAGCGTGATGTCCCTTGATGCTGCAGCTGCGCTCATATGCAGACTAGGCTGGCGTATGGAACTGCTGCAGTCCAGTGCACGTGCAAACGTGCCAACAGCCCTAAAATAAACAGTATTTGCATGAATATTGTGCAAGTTGTGCTACACAATTTGAAATAACTTAAACATCAACTGTAAATAAATATTGTATTTATTTACAAGCAACGAATTGTTGATTTTGCTGTCAAATGCAGTAACAATGTTTTGCATTGTCTGGAGTTCTAATCAAAACAAACATAATTCAAAACATTTACAGCCAAAAACAGATTGGAAAACATTCAGTCACAACGCTATAGTAGTACACAGTTTAAAATGTGTTATGAAGCTTATAGAAAGTTTACTTTTATAGGTTAAGTTTTATAAGTTACTCTGTAAACTAAAATATTTAAAAGTTTAATTAGTTCATATACAAACAAAGGGAATATTTTATTTCAAAATAAAAGTCAATCTACTCTTCTCCCATGCCACCCTAGGTGTGTATGACCTATATTCATCAGCGAAAACCAAATATATTTTTAAAAAATATGCCATCATTGTGTCTCCATCTATGGGACCAACACGTTAAACTTCATAATGAAAGTAATCCACTCAGCTCAAGTAGGTCAATAAATACCTTAAAAATCACAGGTGTGGGAGGTGTAAGAAAACTTAAAATCATAACCAAAATATGAATCATTTTCTTACACCCATTGAGCCCTATATAAAACCTTAGTAATGGAATTTAACAAATATCTGTAATTTGTGAGCTGAAGACAGACAAAGTAAATAAAGTAAATGAGAATTTTATGTAAACCTCATGCCCAACTTTCAGTTTTATTCTAAAATGATAGATCAAACAAATACTGGCCTTACAGATTGTGACTCTGGAGAAGCACTTTAAATAAAACTGGTCTCTTTACTCACCGTGCCACTACCAGGAACTGGTCTATCTGAGGATCCTTCAGCTGGTTATTAGGATCCCAAACCTTTGCCTCAAGCTTCTCCTGCACTCGATTATCTGATTCTTCTGACAGTAAGAAAAGTTCTTAGTTAAAAACTTGCACTTAATAAACTAATTATAAATTTTGAAAAAACAAAAGATTAACAGCATGACATCATCTTAACTAGATTTGACATATTGGAAAAAAAGTGTGACACTCAAACTTTCACAGTGGGTTAGTTTTTGTTACACTACAACTCAGACATTAGAAGCTTCTGACCTTCAGACAGTTTGTCAGGTATCTCCGCCTGATATTTTGATCCAACTCTGATCTCCCCCTGGTCAGCCAGCAATGTCTTCTGTACCGGGTCAAACACCAGAGAGTAGAAGAAACAGTCCTGCAAAAAAACAAACAAATTAAGATTTTTAGACAATTTAACAATTAACATTTTTACTAGTTACTAGTTGTTTTAGAGCATATCGCATAAAAAAGTTAAAATCACAACTCAACTCAAAATCCAAAGTATAATTAGTGTATATTACAGTATTAAAGCTTTAGATCAATTTAGAATTTTTACAGCAATTTCAATGCAAGTACAACACCCTGCCCCCATTTGTCATCACTGTAATTAAAAATAAATCAATGAAAACATTACAGCCATTATAAAAATGTTTACTCTGTCTCTTAGAATTGCTTATATCCTGTATTATTTTTGAGTGAACTTAAACTGCAGGTGAACATTTACCTCTCTCTCTAGGTAGCCGGCTAAAACATCAGTCTCATTCAAAAGTGTGACGTTGCATTTGCCTCTGTACAAAAACAATAAGACAAAACAAGCATTAATTTTTATATCAAAGATATTAACAAAATGAAATGTCTTTTATATTCTAAAATTGGGTTATATTATATAAGAACTATATAATATATCTTTTCTGACAATGGAGGGCAGTTAGTTTAAAGTTAAAGTTAGTTTACCGTATGTGTGTGGCTGGGAGAGACTCAAACTGTCGGGACAAGAAAAGTTCTCTGTGCTTGAGCTGGTGTTTCTGCTGCTCTGAGGTTGAAGGCTGCTTGGACTCCTCTTCAAAGTCCCCTGAACACACATACAGCTATGAGTGCCGTGCTAATTTTAAGCTAATTTTAAAGGAGACAAAAATAACAGTGAAATGTACAGAAAAAAAAAATCTTGTTTGTTTTTATTTGGCCAACAACACAAAATAATAACATGGCTAATAACACCTAACATGGCTAAACAGTTTTCATTGGGATAATTCAAAAGAGGTCAAAAGAGCCCACCCACTTGCTTTGATGAGGCTGCTTGAAGTCAGTATGGTGGTTGCTAGGGCACTGTGGTACTGTAACTGGTTGCTAGGGTTTGGCTATGAAGTTGAAATGTCACCATTTGTTGCTGCTTGCTAAGCTGAGTGATTTTACCTAACCCCCAAAAAATTATGACATTGTTGTGGAGAGCTATAATGAAGCTATGGTTTGCTAAGCACCGCTAATTATCTTGTACCCTCTATATTATATTTTAGGTTTTGGCTGGGACAGGGGACGTCTTTTCCAGATATTCAACTGTAGCAAGCCCACTGATGAGCAACTTAATATCTTAAGTCATAAATAATCTTATTATCAAATTAATGAGTAAAACCCAGCAAAACGGTGATCTACAATACTAGCCTAATATCAGTTTACACAACTGTTGTGTTAGCTGTAATGAGTGACTTAATATCCTGTCAAACCATCCTACAGTATTAAACAAGTTACCAAATAAGCTAATATGCTAGGTAACGTTTTCACATTAATATAGCAGATAAAAAAAAAAACATTAATGAAGATAATTTTTGTCGCAACTACTTTATTAATGTCTTAGCATCAACTTATTTTAGAGATAAAATAATCAATTAATCCAATGTTGAAAGTCAATAAAATTGCCATAATAGACTACTTAAAGGAGTTCCACAACTAATGAAGTACTTTGTTCTCTTTCACCAGATTTGTTACTGTCTTCCAAGTGTATTATAAAATTCAAAGTGAATCTAGTGTTTTTTAGTATTGCTGGTGCCATGCTATGGACCCTGCTTGCACAGAAAAGAGAACCGAACCGTAGGTCCAGAATGATGATTGAGTCTAACACCCATTTAGACTTGTAATTTTTAAATAATTTGTGTTCAGAAACATTTTAGGAGTTTAATGTATGTTTTATCTGTTTTTGAATGTAAATAATCTCAATTCCTGGTAAAGATAATCGTGTGAGGTAAGCAGACTTGGTTGGACAGATCAGACAATCTGACTAACTGGACGATCTGACTGGCCCCTGCATGAAGTCTAAGGAAACCCTGTCAATGAAGAGGGTGGGACCCTAGGCCACACCTCCTTTTATTAACCCCTCCTGCCACCCCAGTGGTCCTGCCCCCTCCATCCTCTCCGATATGTCCCTGCCAGCTTTACTGGGAAACCCTGTTCAACAAACCTGAGGCGCCCATCCCCCCATTGAGCACAACACCCCCATGCAAGTGCGCATTTAAAAAAAAAGACTCAAGCTTTCTTTCATACATACACAAGCAGATAAGCACTTAAAACACGAAAACGTCAATTCACCATATACAAACAACCTCGTATGCACTCACGCAAGCATTTAATAACACTTTCACTTTTTGACAAAGACGCCAACTAGACGCTGTTAGCCTAGCGTTAACCCTTTACGTGCTGTGTGCTGGTAGTTCCTATGAAGGCTCTTTTGTTCTGGGCAAATGGCAGCTGAGGATAAGTACAGAGGAGCTCATTCAGCAGGGAAGTTTGGATAGAAGGAAGGAAGTAGATAGAAGGTAGAAAAAAAAAAGAGTAGGTAAAGGGAGCCTTGATGTTGTGTACCAGGACAGTTTAGGTGCTGTACAGTACAGCTACAAAAAAGGATGTGTACATTAATAAGTCGCCAAGCAGGGTTTGACCTCTCATGACTGCAAAGGACTTCAACAGCTGAATTCCAGAACATTTCTTTGTAATAACTTCAACAACCCAATCTTGACCCTGACCTTATATTTTTTATATAATTACTAATTATAACTACAGCACTTTATGCACACAGTTTGCTTGTATTCTAATCACTGCTAGGGGTATTAACATGAGATGAAACGCTGCCAGATTTGCACCAGGCTGCAAAATGTGCCACTATCTGATTTGCTTTACATTTAAAAGAATCACATGCATAAAATAATGCCATAATGCATAATATGATGCAATATAAAATACTTACTTGCATTGCTATCAGCCAGGGTGTTCAGATTGGTAGAAATATCTCTCCGTCTGAAGAGACAGACGACTTTTGCTTCTACATTTCCATTTGCCGTCTATAGAAAGAAAAAGTTCACCATAATAAAAAAGGTTAAAAATTCTTAAAAACATTAAACAACAGTGTAATCTCAAAAGGGATCTATATAACACGCCATTGGCCATTTATTTATTACAAGTGTGAAAGAAGTAACAAGCTACTTTTTTAATGTCACATTCAAACTTCACTGTTTTTCTACAGCAGAAACGTAAAACTGAAAACATTCGATATGAACAGGTAAGAGTTCTATCTCTCTATATATGCACATTGAAATCACACTGTGCATCAGTTTAATTAGTTTAACATCTTGTGCATTCATTTAACTTGAAGTGTATAGTCAAGACAGCACTGAATACTGACTAACATGTGTAAGTGCATGCAAAATGTCTATGCGCACACTCATGCTTGAACACAGACATTACTTTCATTTGTTTAACCATCCTGCTGAGCTGTATAGCCCTTCAAAATCAGGTTATATAAGTATTTTAATTCCTGCTCCAGGAAAACAAGCCCATGTCATTCTCGATATTATATAAATTCTCATACAGCTGGATCTCCATCTCAAACAGCCCAGCACACATCACAGACAACAGCAAGATGACTAAGCATTAGCAAATCACAACACAGGGGAGCAGGTGACAGAAACAATCTGTTATGCTGCCATGACTGACAATGCTTTAGCAGAGCACTGACATATGTCAATCAGCCCATTCTGTGTCAATTCTAATTCCCTGAAGTTGCAATTGATTATATAAAAAAATGCAAGAGTATCAGAAACAAAAACAGTGATAAACCAAATACATTAACACTGACGTCATGTTGTTCAAACAGCTGATGAATAAATGAAAAATACAGAAACAAGAAACTTGCATATATCAAACAAAACCATTCACGTAATTTTATGTTTGTGTTATTTTTATAGAAAAAAACCTACATATTGCAAAGTAATATGAATGTTCAAAAACTCACCTTATTGAGTTCCTCTATTCGGCGAATCAGATACGGATTACTGGAGGAGTTTTCAAAATACACATAATCTGTAGTAGACCAAAAAACAACAGATGAGAGGCGAAACCCTGCGCATTCTGATGTGTTTTGCAGAAATAAGACAAAACTGTTTAGCTATCAGAAAATGACTTTTATCTATGGCTATAAATATAGAATCACAATGATAGTAAATATAGAATGTTAAGGAGTTTGTTGATTCTCAATTTATTTGTGTTATTATTAAGCGTTTCATTATGCGCACAGCAGAACATAACAGTTGAGGCAGTCAACAGGGTGCGTACATAACACACCACTTCAGTTATGCAATCATTCCTCTGTTTTGGTGGTCAGCTCAGGATGTTTTCTAATCTTTTCTCAGGCTAACACTTTCTTTTCTCGCCTCTGCTCAGCCATGTTCTTAAGCCGTGCCGCAAGGGATAATTCAAAATGGAGGTCCCTCTCCAAGTTCATGAGCTTCATCAATCAGGGAGACACTAAGAAGAGGCTGAGCTGCATGGATCAATAATTTCCCTCAAGGAGAATCAGGGTCTAGCCATCTGCTACTCAAGCAATGATGTGCCGTTTTGTTAGCACATAGCATCTGGTGTTCAGAGATACCAACCCACTGAGGCTTGAAGATGCTAGAAGGACAAAAATAGCTATCAACTCAACTTAAGGTTACAAAATTAGATTGGAGTTTCTTCAAATCCTAATATAGGAGTCATAGATCATAAATGCTGCCAGAAATGAACGTGAAGTAACCCACACCGAACAAGCTTTGACCACAAGTACAAACTCTACCAGCCAAAAGGTTTTAGCTGTGGCACTACCTATTGCCTAGTAAACCACTTTATTTTACAAAATATTGTAAAATAAAAAAAGCATATAATAAATGCTCAATTAAGTTTGTCTTTAAACTGTATTTTTCCTTGTACTCTATACTGAGGAAAAACAAAACATGTCAGTGCAAATGTGCCAATTAAGTGTAGTCACATGTTGGTTTGACATAACTCATTATTGGGTGGTATTACAGCATTCTCAGCACAGATTGCTATAAAGTTGCTTTAAACAAACATTTGCCTGCTTGCATGTAACACGGATTGTCTATTAATGCACAGATGTGATAAACACATTGTTGGCTTCACTCAACCAAAACTGTCTCAGTTATACTATAATATACTATAACATTCCTAATCATTTTAACTAGCTCTTGCTAATGAACAGAACATCTTGCCATGTGTGAACTGACTGTACCATAATAGGAGGGAACAAGCTGTTATCTTTCAGAAATAATTTAAATCATAATATTTTATTAAATATTAACATTTTATTATTAAAGTGAATTTTCATTACCCAACTTGCTTCAGAATTTTCCATTTTTCAGCAAGTATACACCAACTTTTTTCCCCAAGCAGAAAAGCGACTTGAAGGATTAATAATTTTAAAACATATTATTCTGCTAAACCACACCCAGATTCCACACTACAGCTTTTGTTTGTGAGCTGAAATCACTCATCATGCATAAATATGATGGTGCATGTGTCCTTATTTGCTCCTAAAACTTGAGTATTCTATGCGAGGTGGTAAATTTCATACCGCGTGATAAGGGTATAGTACTCTCCAACACCGGTCCATTACTGTAACTGCTATGATTAAGCAGTGCATTATGCACTGATCCATATTAGTAGCAAGGCATCATTCATGAATGCCCCTGAAAGGCTTCAGCGAGCGCAAGTTCCCCTCACAAACTAAATCTTACAAAGTATTCAACAAAGCATGTGTACAGAATGGGTAAAAATAGACAAGCACATGCTTAAGGTGCAAGTTGGCAGGTTTTAGAACACCGAGATGGAAATGGTTGTAGGTGAAAGGCCAGATCTGTCAGACCTTCAGGCCGGAGGTCAAGTTTAATGATAAACAGAGCATTGCCTGTCTTAGTGACTTTCACAGTAATTATGTTTAGCTTCCTAAAATGCATAAAGATTTTGTCTTGAGCATTGGCATACTTTTCTGATCAAAGACTAATACATTTTAAAGTACAAAAAGAACTGCCCAAACACTGTCTATTAAGTCTGCATCTGCAAGAAAATAATCAGGAGCATCTGTCTCAACACAATCTGCTTATTACAGTGACCTATTTACAGCCGGGTTTTGGATTAAAGAAAATTAAACAGTATGTTGAGCAAGGTGACCATCGTACAGTGCAATCAATGACGCTGACCCACAAGCAATATCATCAGATTAACTTGCATTGTACAGCAAATAGCCAATATGAAGCATTCCTACATCGCTGTAACAATAGACGCTCATACATGACACTGTACAGTAGTATGGCTGGTGTACAGTATGTCTGGTGGCTATCTCCATTCATTCAAATGTGCAGAGAGATTTTAGATCACATTAATAGTAACACTTCAAAATGTACGATCAATGAAATGATGCACACATCCATTAGATGTTCACATATATGCCAACATATTGTAATCACTCGTATGGTTGTTTTATGTGGAAGACCGTTTCGCTTAACATTAAGCCTCTGTTGAGCAGGTAAGAAAATATTAGATTTACTAGTATTAACTGGTGACAACAGTTGTCAGAAGTTTGACAGAGTGACACACATTGGCAACGCGCGTGGCGAAACTTAAAAGTCCTGAAAAAGTGAAAACAATTAACCTAAAATGAATAAACTTAAGGTATCACATAACCAGTGGGTATAACTCATTTTAAATGAATAACTTAAATCCTCAACTGACCGACAGTTTCTTCATAATTAGCTTATTTGCCTGGAATGGCTAAATCTATCACTTACACAAAATAGACGATAAACAAAACGAAATCTCATACACTCTACAAAGTTTCTACACTTGTATGAAAGTTCACCTAAACGCACCTAAAAACCACAATAAAATTAATTTAAGAAAAAGGCTAGGATAACGAAAGTAGCCTAGCTCGCTTAGCAACGGAACTGGGCTCATTGTAACTAAGGCGGAAACAGCCGCTCTAGCTAACGCTAAGCTCTGTGAGCCCGTTGCTAGTGTTAGCCTCCGCAATAATACTCACCTCCAACTCGGTACATATTGGCCGCCATTCTCTGAACCCACGAAGCAAATAGAAAATTCCGTGGTCTCCTTGTTGTGTGGAAAAAATACGTCTTCAAAAACGGCGCCGCTGTTTATATTTTCGCATGTATCGGCGCACTTCCCACCCGTCTGTAGACACAAAGCCGGGACCCGGCACGGCGCTTCCGCTCTGGCGGGTAGAAGTTTAAAGTTTCCACTACAATGTTTCTCTGGCTGGCAAAAACAAATCGCGTCTTTGTTTTGGCGCTGCGATAAAACTCCCATCGAAACCCCTTTCAGACATTCGGACAGACACGAGCCCTTGATAGCCAGCCAGCCTGTGTTTCTCTTTCTCTCTTACTCAACTCTTCCTCCCATCCTCCGCTCCCTGCTTCGTCCTCCTCTTCTTCACCTTCGCTCTGTTTCACACACACGCCCTCCCTCTTTCTTCAACGTCAACTTCTGAGAGGCTCATCACGTCACTTAAAATTCGTCCCCGCGAAACATAAACGCCTGTAGAAATATATTCACCCATGTACAGTATACACACTCATTTTAGTAATAGTAAACAACGCACAGTACAATTGTTAGAACTGATCCTAAGGACACCACTTTGACTTAAAGAACGCTTGATTTAAAGATCTTGCATGTTTCACAAGCAAAGAACTGTAAAGGTTTTTTGAACTGTTTTGTTAACACTAACACATTTTCACTAGTCAGCCTATGCCTAAAACCCTGTATGTGTATATGTGTATACACACTAATAGGGAAGGAGAGATGCTTACTTCAAAACATATTTATTGAATAAAACGTTTTTTTTCACAGCTGAAAATTTCACAGCTGACTTAATCCATTAAATACAAGTCTTTGGAAGTGTTTACACAGTGGACACATTTCTGACAGCAACTGAAGCATTGATTATTCTACTGAACTTAACATCTTGTGTCACAGAGACAAATGACTGATGATTTATAATGTAATGACACAATTACACATGTAGTTTTTAATAGCTGGAAGCAAAAATGCCACAAGCATGTAAATCTGCAAAATAAACTTTCAAGTCTACTTTAATGAAATTACAATAAAACATAAACAACAAACAGAAATGATTTCAAAACATCATTTTAAGCTCTGAAATAAGTCACTGTGCAGAACTTAAACTGCTGAACTTAAATTTTCTGAACGGGTAAATCTCAAGCAAATTGTAAAAAAATGCAAAAATTAAAACAAAAAATAAAGACATTAAATTTTGCAACACAAATATGACATTCCTGGGTGAAATTTACCCAAATATCTGACACAAATCAGGTATTAAGATGTTTTGTTCGATTGGATCACAAGTGGACAATGCTAAATACAGGTGTAAATGGGGTTAAAGACAATGTTTTTACATTTTGTAAACTTACAACATAGCAACATGTGATACAAAGTAACATGTCAGTTAGTATGCAACATAAAGGAATGTAGGTTGTAAATACTTATGCACTACTCATGACTTCTGATAATAAATGATAAACGAATGCTGTGACAAATTTTGCAACAGCTGACATAACCTTCCAAATGCTTTCTGTCACAATATATTGTGCAATAAGACATTTAATCTTAGTTTCATTTCCCTGAAAATCTTCATGCTTCTCTCTTGATTCACGGTGTTTGTCTTTGTGTTCAGTTTTCTGGATAGCTAAATGAAGAGCAGATAGGAGAGGAGGAGGGCAGATGATCCTTATTGTCACAAGTCCCTGTCCCTTTAACTCGCCATTGGAGGATGCAGGTATCTTTCCCACCCATGGACAGAAGGTGACTGTCATTATGCGTGAAACGTACATTGGTCACATGACTGCCATGGCCCTCATATTTATAACTTGGTGCCTAAAACAGAAATGGTGAGAATACAATTGAAGTTAAAGTTGTTTCAGTTCTGAAGTAAAAGTAAATTGCACAGTAAACACGTTATTAAACTGTATTATAGTGTTAATATCCTAAGCATAACATACAACATTAAATGCATTGTTGAACCACATCAGCCTAAGGTAAAACTAACCTTTAGTTTAGGACAAGGATATTGAAACAAGTGAACTTTACAAAAGTCATCAGCCACAGCCACCATGCTCTCACTGTGTGATCGACACAAGGCATTGATGTCTGTCCCATCTGAGCCCTCAAGCCACACACCTAGAAAGCATTTGTAGGGTGTTTAGAGAAACTGATAGCATATGCACAGAACATGAAAGGCACACAAGCAGTTATGTTTAAGTTACATTAAGATTAAATCTTAAATCTGAGCAACAGTAATACTGATGCTTGCCTAGCAAGATTGACAAAAATGTAAAAACAGGTTGGATTGTTTCCTCACCCATGACATGAAAACCAAGCACACATGTGTAGGAAGCCCACTCTCGATCTTTACTCTCAAACCGGTTCCTCAACAGCTTGCAGCCGCCTGCAACATCCCCTTTAAAAAACACAAAAGTTCAATTGATCATGATCATTTGTTACTTTTTTGTTACTCCCTTGCATAATCAGATTGGATTTTACACACAAACTTGCAGCCTTACAATAAAGAATTTCATAATCGCCAGAGTTGGACATGATGTACTTTGCATCTTTGGACCAGTCCAGGTGAGTAATGAAACTTGAATGCCCCTGAAAAATTCCACACAATTATACATAGAGATAAGTTACATTCACACAACCACAACATCTTTAAAACAACTGTAAACTGCAATAAACCACACTGAATTAGTCAAACCAAATTCCCACATTTGTCCTAGCATTACTGTGCTTACTGTGCACTTTCCGAATCGCGTATAGCGCCGACCCCCGTCATTGACGGTATAAATGTAGATGAAGTTGTCATGGGAGCCAACTGCCAAAAAGCAGCCATCTGTGATTGGACAAAGAGTAAAATATGGGTTACTGATTATAAAATGGCTTATTAGAACTGCTTTAAACCGCATTAAAAAAAATCACAGTGACTTAGCCCTGTAGTTTATTTTTTCTTAGCCCTGTAGAGTACTTTATATACTTTATACATAACCTATTTAACTAATTATAATATAATATTATATGTTGACTATATACATGCTGATATTGAATCAGTGCATGAATGTGAATGTAAAATTCTAAAAAAATTCTATTTCAGTTATGTTTTTATATTGCACCCATTATTAATCTTCAGTGATTTTGTTGACCTCTGACCTGGGGAGTATCTCATTACAGAAAGCTGCTCATTGCCATCAGTAAGGTCTGATATCACTTCTTTCGTTTGCAGATCCAGCACAACCCATCTATTTAGGTGAGAGGTTAAAACCAACATAAAACCACGAAAAAGGGAAACTTTCACAGGCTCACTATAAAACTAAATTGTTAGCAGCTGTTCTGTAAATGAAAGTTTTACCTTCCTGTACTTAGTCCAACAGAGACGACGGCACCATTGGGACAGAAATCTGCACATAGACCAGACTCCTACAATAAAAAAAAGATCACATTCATAGGGTCATTCCATGTCAACTTAACCTTGGGTTGGGCTAAACTGGACTATCTATGTCACCAAAAGGCTATCAGCTTGAAATGAACAACTATGTATTTATAATGCTAACATTTTAACATGATGTTAGCGTAGAATAATGCATCAACATTATTCAGCATGTTTTAACATGATGCTAGCATATGTTAGCATAATGCTAACAAGCCACTAGCACGCCACGGCTGGTATGTTTTAACACAATGCTAACACATGTTAGCTTCAATCAGCATGATGCTAACATGTTTTAATGCTGGTGTGATTTGACATGATAATATGTTTAAGTTTAATTAGCATAATGCTAGCATGACTTAATATGGGTCTAGTATTATTTAACATAAAGCTAACATGTTTTAATATGAAATAGCATGAGGCTCACAAGATTTAGTTTGAAGCTAGCATGTGTTAGCATGATGAACTGCATGAAGTGCTAACATCATATTCAACAAGGTCAACACCATAGAGAAGATCCTTTACACACAATTATTATGTTGTAAGATGACTGGTACATAGCGTCCTGGCAAATTTTTAAAAAATAACTATCGTTGAAAATATATTTAAAAAAATATAAAGTTTGGTTTAACATTTGGTTTAATTTAACCTAACATTGTAATGGGATATTGTTGAATATAACCCACAGCAGTGGATACTACAGTATGCCTAGTATGCTTGGTA
This sequence comes from Yasuhikotakia modesta, assembly GCA_036877545.1. NCBI lineage: Eukaryota > Metazoa > Chordata > Actinopteri > Cypriniformes > Botiidae > Yasuhikotakia > Yasuhikotakia modesta. The sequence continues at coordinate 32,157 of JBAJNP010003474.1, forward strand.
TGTATGTCTTGTAGAATGTCTAGCTATGCTTTATGTAAAGCATCAGACTTTATCAGACCACTAGGGACACACCATTGAACAAAAACCCAACAAATAGTAATAATGAAACATTTGTATAATAAGGAAACTTGTTTAATGCCTGGAAATGGCTAAAACTACAAAAATTACAGATAAAATGTAAAACTATTGGATTTAGGATATTGTTGTGATTTTGTTTGTAGCAGTTTGATTGTTACATGGGCCTTCTAAATTGCACGCATTTATGTGAAATGTAGCGCAATAACAGTTTTCCATTTTCACCACTTTTCACATGTATGCAAGCTCCCAAAAATATAATCCATTTTGGATTAACAACATGCCTTTATTCGGATTTTCCCAAAACTCCCCACAAATTACACTGAATGATACTGAATTCCGGATTAAATTCTGTACTGTGTTTACTGCACTGGTCCAATGCAGTTTTGATAAACCGAAACAACACATTTTAAGAAATATGTTTAAAATTAAAACAATTTGTAATTTATCTTTCATGTGGGTGGACCCTAACCCTCAAGGTTGGCTGCATGTTAAAATCACATGGCCAGCTAAATGTAACTCACTTTAGTTGAGTTGTCACTATTGTCACTATTATTAAACACTTATTTATGGAATGATTGACTCATGGATGACTGTGAATAGAGTTATCAGCTAGGATATTGGCAAGCGATAAAGTGTGTGTGATATAACATCCAACCTGTCCATGCAAGCAACACAGAAATGTGCTTAGTGCACCAGCTAACTAACCTCCAATATGGTGCACCAGTCAAGTTTGTGGTCCTCTGCATTCCACAAACATACTTGACGGTCATTCCCACATGTAAGAAAGATGTTCTGGGATGGGTGTGTTGCCAGACCCCACATTTCATCCACATGCCCCTGACAGTCCAAAAACACAGGGTTAATATAATAATTCCCGTAGTTAGTGGTAACTTAGCATAAATGCAAATAATTTACGATTTTTTATTATTTCTGAATACTTTATTTAGATATATACCTGCACAATTGCCACAAACCCATCCGAAAATGTTCCTCTAAGGATTGCATTTCGAGTTGTGCCAACAAGCAGTTCCTCACCATCTATATCTGCAATGGTGCGGACTGCACCAAATTTCTCTGAAATCTAAAAACGAAAGCCATGAAGAATTTAATAAATGACCATAATTTACATTACATGATTTAGCAGGCACTCCTATCCAATCTGACTTACAGTGCATTCAAGCTCCACATTTTGTCAGTACATGCATTCCCAGGGATTTGAAACCACAACCTTGTTGTTTTAGTGTCATGCCCTACCAGCTGAGCCACTGGACGCTAAAGCTCAACCTATGCACTACATGCAATGTGTAACACTACACACTACTTTTATAGACACAAACACAGTTTTAAAAAGTCTTTCACCTCACACTCTCTTTCAGGGGCTAAGTCTGCACTCCAGCGGATGACCTTACGATCTTTGCCACCACCACTGAGGATAGCGCCCCCCTGCAGGACACACATAGTAAAAACACTGCCCTCATGAGCGCGTGTCTGCTTCATGATCTGAAATGTTTCTGCAGGCAGGGAGAGAAAAAAATTGATAAGCAAATTCAAAGGGACTTAAGGATGTTTCATATATATGATTTTGTTGTTGCTATGTAATGTAATACAATGCAATGTAATAACAAAACAACATTATAAAAGAATAATAGAATAATTTATGTTGCCTACCCTTTGCTCCTTTTCCTAACGTTTTAATGTCTGCAGCTGATTTTCCCCACGTAAGAATGTTTCCCTCTGAGTCTCCCGTCAACACGTCACCCGTAAGACTGAACACGAAGCACAGAATAAACTTTGGCTTTTTGTATTTCTGTAAACACATATGGAAAATTAGTAGTACCAACATTAGCTGAATGCAATTGTATATTCTTAGTTATTCCTAATATAAACAATAAAAAAGTCATGAGCTACCATGAAACTTGTGGCCTTTAAGTGGCGGTTCTATGATACAGTGATGGTGCCAAAAGCTAAAATCATGTTACACTGATATGTACCTGTGTGACCGATCTGAATGATTATCATATTTATGTACCATGATTACCATATTTATATAGCATAATATAGCTACCATTTATATTCCATGACACCATGATAGGTAATATAAGGAACACTTTGTTTTGTTATTTAAAAACTGCGTAAAATAATATATTGGTACTCTTTTGTGAAAGATAGTATAAAGTTGTTTTTAGATTATATGTAAATACATATACATCTCCCTGGTATTCCACAATAAAAATTACACAGATATAGACTTACTCCAAAAATGCCCTGTTTCTTGGTCAGGGTCCCAGCACTCATGGTCCAAAAGTAGACATGGGACTTTCCACAAGTAATGATGTTGTTGGTGTCTGTTGGGTTGAAGTCCACAGCTAAGACTGCCTCATTAGTGCTCTTAAAGCAACACACATACAGCCACATTGAAAAAGACACAATTATTTGTTATTATTAGACGGAAAGCTGTAATTCATTCAACTTTAAACTTCCAATCAAAATTCCATTAGTAACATATGTCAGTTTAATTACTGAAATTACAATGTTTGTGAAAATATTTGTTGATTTCAGCTCAACACTGAATACTGTCTTCCCCTCCAAGCTAATCTTGGAGCTAAAACTTGCTAAACTTGGAAACCTGCATTAACACCTCACTGTACAATTGGATCATGGACTTTCTGACTAATAGACCTCATGTCAACATGTTAGGTCAGGCCACATCTGCTCCATGACCATCACAATTAACACTGGCGTACCACAAGGCTGTGTGCTGAGCCCCTTTCTCTACTCCTTCTTTACCCTTGACTGCAGAGCCTTGAATGGCTCTAACGGCATCTTCAAGTTTGCAGATGATACTACAGTAAGAAACATGTAATGAGTAATGAGACTGCCTACAGGGAGGAGGTCCAGCACCTGGCCACATTGTGCACAGACACCTGCTCCTCAACACCACCAAAACTAAGGAGCTCATTGTGCACTTTAGAAAGGAGAGAGGAGGCACACATGATCCCATTTACAGTAACGGGATCCACTGTGTATATATACATATCGTTTTGTAAATTCCTATTTATAATGCCATCTGTATATTTGTTCATAGTACATTCACTTGTGTAAATAAGCATCTAAATCATGTATCCTGCACTGCACTGGTTATTGCACTTCTGGTTAGACCTAAACTGAATTTCAGTGCCCTGTACTTGTACATGTGTAATGACAATAAAGTTGAATCTAATCTGATCTAATCTATTAGGTATAAGGTCTGTGGCATGACCTCATTCAGATGTTAACACGTGTCTATGTGTTGCTTATGTAGGGATTTGACTATATTTAGGAGAGGAAAAAGACTTTAAGTGGTCCTTATGGAAAAATTCTTATGAATTAGATTAACCACATTTAAATTCAGAATAAAAAACAACTGGTATAGGTGAAAACAAATAACAAAGTATATAAAATTCTATGAGATATGCTCAATTAGTAACAATGTGCTCACAAGCAGTGTGTGGATGAATTAAACACACCTTGACCTCAATATGCTTTGTATTTTTATTCCAGTCCCACAATGAAAGCATGTGCTCATTTGAGTCATCGATCACACACAGGAATGTGCCTGTATCCTATGATAAGAATAAAAAGAAATGTAATAAAATATTAGACTCATAATCATTTTTTGTTTAGAATGTATACAATTCTAAAAATCATTGTTTCCAGTTAAGGAACAGCTGGACTTTAATATTGATATTTTATTTATTTGCAATAGTCCATGTCATTTTGCTGTGTTCCATGGAAAGAATGAAAACTGTGAGGCAAAACTCACTGAAATGGAGAATGCTAGTGATCCGACGCCACGCTCAAATGTGCCGAGGCCAATCTGCTGCAGTGTCACCAGCGTTTTGGAGTCCCAAATGTGTACGAATGGCTGTAGAGGCTGATAAATACAATTATACACAAACTTCTGTAAACATACACTAACCCATACTTTGTGCTGTTGCACTGGCAAAATCAACTTCTGGGCCTTGTCCACAAATCTTTTTCTCTTTGATTTGGCCTTTGATGGCCAAATGACACTTTGACACTGAGATGACACTTTTGTCAACAACAATGGAGTTTTTTTAAAACACTCCCTAATGTGGACACATGGACAAATTGTTGTATTATGGACTGTGAAAACTAACTTTTAAAAATGAAAACTAATTTTTATGTGCTGCAGACATGTGACCATTTAGCACACAATAAGATGCTAGACAATATAAGATAATAGACAGTAGGATGAACAGAAATGGTGCACTTATAGTACATAAGTCTTATAGTACTCTAGTACACATGTGAGTAACAATAAGAAACAAATACTGAACTTAAATGTTAAGTTTAAGTTAAGACAAGCATCCCATGTTTTTCTATTCATGTGCAACACAGGGACAGACGTCTCGCCTGTATTCTGTGATTTTGGGTTGCATATCTCATTGTTACGCTCACTTAAATATGCAAATGAGATAGCATCAAAAGACAAGTTCTGTTCTGAAACTGCAGGTCACTTATCACATCTTGTCAAATCAGTGGAATGGAATGTATTCATTCATGCATCTGACCTTGCCATCTTTGTCCACTCCTGCAGCCTGTCCGGATGCTACACGGACCTTGTCTGGATGGATGGCGACACTACAGGCCAAGAATGTAAGAGCTATTATAAGAATATAAAGTAAGATGACAAAATAAGTAAAGATCCATTGAAACTCACCATCGTACACAGTCTGTGTGTTTGCGATAATGTCGCTGCGTTTGGTTGCTGATATGGTACAAAACCACAACACATGCAATGAAATAAACGGCCTCCCCAGATGGCAAGAAGTAAAGATTAGCTCGGCAGTCCCGTCCTCTGTAACCATAACTAACACAGGTGTAAAGGAATTTTAAATATATAATTTTGAAATACAGTTAGTAGGGTTGATGTCAGGTCATGTCTTCATGATTATCACATATGATACTCACATATATGACCATAAATCAAATGTATTTAAAACTTTACTTTTTATTTTCAGAATTTAAAAAGCAAGGCACAAAATAAGAATACCTAGAAGAACTCATTTAACTTATTCATGTTCATATTTTATTTTAAGTGGTTAGATCACACTTATGGCAAAAGCATTTATTTAGGATACACCCAGTCCAGATCCAGCTTCTGTGATGGAAGATCCATCCTCAGCTCCTCATAGTTTATAATGTTTGAAGGAATGTACATGGTAATTGGTCGTCCGCGGATAAACATCTTAATTGACTGACCTACAAGCAAAGTTAAAGGGACAGTTTTTGGATTAAAACATAGAGATAGTGAATATATGAAGAAAAACATTGTGAACAAACTTTAGTGTAGCCCTGTAGTTTAAGAAAGAAAGGAAAATAATATATGTTTCTTCTATTAAGAAAGAAAGAAAGAATAGCTGTAGGTTAAAAACCTAGGAGTCAACACTTTTAGCCTCTGAGGAAAAATTAAAATGTGTAGTAATATTAACAAATAAAATTAAAATAAAAATTAAAAACGTTTAAAGATTTTAGCATCAGTTAACATGACACTAACATGTTTCAGTATAATGATAGCAAGTTTTAACGCCAATTAGTATGATGCTAACAATTTTTAACATGATGCTAAAATGTTTAAGTATGATGCTAGCATGTTTTAGCAACAATTAACATGATGTAAGCACATCTTGGCATAATGTTAAAACGTTTTAGCATGATGTTAATGGCATGAGTCAAATAAGTTCACCCACATTTTTCCACAATGTTTTATTGCTGAGATACTTCATTATATGGCTGCTAGGGTGTGGCTATTAAGTTGCAATATCACCATTTGTAGCTGCTTGCTAAGCCGAGCAATATGAGCCCACTCCCATTCCCATTTTGATGTGCAGCCATAACTTCACAAAATTCAGCCCAATGCTAAGTGTATGGATTTTTTTGCCACTTTATTGTACGCCTAAAAACATTGTATATGCAATGTTTTATAAAAGTCATAGCACACCTTTCCTCAGTAAATTGGTTGATTTGATCACGCATTTATAGGTTTACAACAAACATAATAAACGTAAGTTACCAAAGTTTTTGTCCAGTGAAAGAAGTATGCAGGAGAGTAATTGTGATGTTAATTAAGCACCACTAACAATAACATTTAAACCAACATAATACTGTCATACAATAAAGAGGTATACCAATTTTATAAGATATAATTAAGGTTAGTTAAATCTATTGCATTATAGAAACTTACTCTGAGTTCCTCTTCTAGACCCCAGAGATCCTGTTAAAGAATAAAACACAAACAAACATCATCTCTGCAGCTGTTAGACACATTTAGAAATTCCTGCAGGCCAACTGTGTTCCAACTAGCTTTCCAGGGAACACAAATAAGAGCACCTCTTTGAGTCATCTGTTATTTGGACCTGGTTCTGAACTTCACTGAAAGGGGGACATTATACTTCCTACAGTGCTTTTGAAAGTGATGGGATGAAGCCACTAACACGAACAATCAGGAGTTCAACAACGGCATTGGCCTATAAAGATTATAAAACGTGAGCTGTTATGATACTGGGGAAACTGGAATATCTTATATTTTTAAGAAGCATCATATGATTTTGCGTTTAAAGCACCACTCCACTCCAGCAGGACCCTTATGTCAATGTTATAAATGTGACCTCTGCAATTAACCCACCACTAGTGAGGAGTTTGCACACTGCACACACACAAACCCCGAGCAGTGGGCAGCTATCACTGCAGTGCCCGGGGAGCAATCAGGGCTTAGATGCCCTGCTCAAGGGCACTTCAGTTGCTACCTGCCAGAATCAAACCAGCAACCTACTGATTACAAGCCCACTAACCAGTAGGCCACAACTGCCTCCCAATTTATATATAACATTAAATAGCATTCCACAAATGTGTCATTTACATTTTCTTGGGCAGGAAATTATGCATTTCCCTGCTGAAAAAAATCAACTTAAGCTGTTTGCTGGTGTGGCTAGTTTCTTAGCCTAATCAAATAAAAACAGAAAAAGCCCTCCAAAACCATACCAGACTGGGTGTCCGGCAAACCCGCTTTGTCTGCTATAAGCTGTTATTGTAAGCAGGGTTAAGTGCTGCTATGATATATATAAAATAGCATCCATTTACTTTTCCCTATCATTAAATTTAATAAATAATTAAAAGGCTACACACATACCTACAGATAAAAAAA
>JBAJNP010003475.1:0-39436 GCA_036877545.1 Yasuhikotakia modesta
CCTCCATGCCACGCCGCATTGAAGCAGTCATTTCTGTGAAAGGATTCCCGACCAAGTATTGAGTGCATAACTGAACATAATTATTTGAAGGTTGACTTTTTTTTGTATTAAAAAACATTTTTCTTTTATTGGTCGGATGAAATATGCTAATTTTTTGGGTTTTCATGAGCTGTATGCCAAAATCATCAATATTAAAACAATAAAAGACTTGAACTACTTCAGTTGTGTGTAATGAATCTAAAATATATGAAAGTCTAATGTTTATCAGTACATTACAGAAAATAATGAACTTTATCACAATATGCTAATTTTCTTAGAAGGACCTGTATATGCGATACGTTTTAAACACTTCTGTATATGACTTTACATGACTATACACGGCATAAAATGTCTAGACTAAGAAAAAGCAGTTGCTGTTCTCTTCTTGTGAGAGTGAAAGCTCATACCAATATTAAATCAAAACCCTGAAAATCATATATGATTCCAAAATATCAAATACTTATTTGTTCATATTTGACTTAATTGACTTAATTCAGACTTAATAAAAAAAGCAACACACCGATTAGTTATTATACCAGTCCAGTGAGACAGATATACGGTATGTACAATATATGTGTTGTGTTATTTACCAGCAGTACTGTGATTGAACCTGTTTAATCAGATGTTTGGAGGCATAAGAACACATAAGCTCTGTTTGATAGGCAGCTCATGTGGATTAACTGAATGAAGATTTCTCACTTTTTACAGCAGGATTCTCTCCTGTAAATCTGTAACCATCTCACCTTTGTGATTTAATACCTCTAGGAAAACTATTGATGGTTTTAAAAGTGTTTGCTTAAAGGGGACATTTTATCATTTGATACTTAATTTATTCCCTTGAGGTAAATTTATATTGATCAAGTCATAATTTAGTTTTCCTCTAAGTAGTTATAAAAAGCTACTTACTCTCTGTCCTGGCGGCCCATCCCTGCCAGGCCCTCCATTGGCACCCGGTACACCCTAAAAGCAAAGAAAAATAGCGTAATCAATCACAGATAAAGCTTTACATATGTGTTGACTCTCATGCAAGGATTACATGATTGGTTCTGTCAACATACATAAAATATATACACATACATAAAAAGGCTGCAGGTTTAAGCCTCTCAGTGGATTGCTACCAACACAGTCAAAAAGGCAAGGCACTTAACTTCAGGTTGGCCAGGGAGTCTGTCCCAATAATAAATGTTGTGAAAAGTTGCTTTCAGTGAAAGTGTCTATTAAAGCACTTCTAACTTGGAAAAATAAAAAAGAAGAGAGCCATTATGACAGTGTTTTAGAATCATTGCTTCGGCTGCAATATTACACTATGTGACAGAAGTGTTTTGAGGTAAGAAGAGAAATCTGAGCTAAATCACTAGCTATAGAGGAGATTAGCTTGACATTATTTTTATATGCACCCCACACACACCACGACAAAGACTAAAACGGGCTTGACTTTAAGTCTCATAAGTGTACTCATAATTTTCATTTTGAAGAAGTGTGTGAGAGCAGCCATAACAGTGTTATATACAGCGCTTTCATTACCTGAGACAGGCACAGGAGCAGATGCGGCCAATGATACAGAACACTGGCAACCTGCAGCCAATGAAAATAATTCACAGACTGACAGGATAGATTAGCACTGAGTGAGAAACAAGAGTCATTCTGCTTCATATGGCAGTCCACCCTGGAAAAACATCACCCCACGGCCAAAACAACTTAATGCTCTCTGCTATCTAACACCTAGCAACACCTCAGCGAGGATGCAGACGGCCCCAGCAACATGTTGCTTAGAACAAAGTCTGAGTCTGATTTTGCTTAAGGCAGAATGTCTATCTCAAACTGTGAGGTCTACAGTGGAGGAACACTGAGGAATGTTTTTCTGTCTGTGGTTGTGTTTGACTACTGGAAGCTGGTCAAAATGCCAGGATGTTCTTTCTTCTCACCCTGGAGAACTTTAGGGGATTTTTGTTGAGTGGCTGTCATTGGCTTCCACATCAAACAGCCATTCTTCACTAAATAGAACCATCACTGGGAATGTTTTAGAAGCATTAGGGTACATTTTCAGCAGGCATCTAAAACCCAGCAGTTGGTTGTTGCAGAAATGGGAGAATGGGAGAGTGAGAATTAGAACTTTTGGAAAGAGACTTTAGAGGCATAAAAGTCTAAGAGATCTGTTCTAGATCTCTATGAATTCTATGAACTATGAATTCTATATTTATGCATAGAATTGTTGAACTTTTAAGTTTAAATGACCACATGTTGAGGCTGGATTAAGATGCAGTCTTAGGGCAGTCAGTTTGATTCTGCGAAAACTGTAGCATAGCTGAGCCAATCTGCAGATTTTGGGCAGTCAGAGTTGAAAGACTTCACAGAAAATCATGTATTGTTTGATATGTACAGACTTTAACTCTCACACCATAATTTAATCTAGTCGATATCTAGAGAATATCAGACATGTATGATATTTTAAATTGACTTTAGAGAAAATGTTGTACTGGATGATGGTTGACTGTGGTGGTATGGTAGCCAGCTTACATCTACATCTTCGCTTTTTTCCAAAGCGAATTAATGTGAATTCAAGGTGTACATTTTTATCAGCACTTATGTTCCCAGGGATTGAACCCACAACCTTTGCCCTCTGCCCTTTACCAGGAACACCATACATCTTACAGTTGTTTCATTTCTATTTCTATTTTACAAATTGTGTTGCTTTAATAAATAACCCAAAAATGTTTTGTCTTAAAAAAAATGGTTTAGCCTTATTGCAACATATTTATAATGTTCAAGATGACAGAGAATCCAATTTTTTTTAAATATACAAAAACTTGTAGAACTTGTAACTTGTAAGAAGAACTTGTAAGAAGCATGTTTTGCATTCTGAACTCAAGAAATTCTAGAAGCAATTTCTTATAGATCACACATTTCCTTCTCCTTACTTCAAATCAAGACAGTGATTATTTCTCAGGAGCATATCTGAGTATCAAAACTTTTACACCAGACTGTGACTTCTGTGCTAACAGCTGAGTTTTTAAGCCGAGTTCAGGTAAGTTCAGTAATTCATAAAGTTACAAATTCATTCCATTAGGCCTTCAGCTGAAGAACATTATCTTTGTTTGCTTGTTTCATTCTGACAGGTGTTTCCTGCAAGTTTGTTCTTCTAAATAAAACTTAAAAAGATAAGCTACACAAACACACACAGCTTATCACACATCACACACACAAATACACACATGCAGACACAAACAACATCCACTCAGCAGCTCACACGCAGACACTCGTGGCGCAGTTATAATTATAACTATGGCGGAGGATGCAAGGTTAGCTAATGAAAGACTGTGTGGGTGCTATCAAGTGCAACAGATTTAAAATGTGCAACAGATTTTTTTTGTACCTGAGGACCTGGCAGACCTGCTTCACCTTTCTCTCCCTTCTCCCCTGGAGCCCCCTGAGGAGAGAGCACAGGGCAATTACGAAAGAAAAGAAACAAAAAACTAACAACTAACAAAGTAACAATCCCTGGGACTAGCAAAGTTAAAGGGCTGTGTTAAGCTCACCGGTGGCCCCTGAATGGACAGTCCGTTTGGTCCCTGAGGGCCTGATGGCCCCTGTGGTCCTGTAGGTCCGTTCTCACCCGGTGGCCCTTGAGGTCCCTTAAACATCAAGACAAGGATGAAGGACATCATCTCAAATAAATGTATCCCCATTATAAAATCAAGTTGGTTTATTGCAGTTTTAATGTCCTCAGTGTAATTACATGACATTTTTGGCCTACCACCAGCCGAGCTGCTGAAACAAAGTGTGAATGCCCTGCAGAGTCCTTCTCCATCAGTGATGCAATAATCAAGGAAGCAAAAGACACTCATCACACACATTGTAGCGTGTGACAAACTCCTTAGAGGTGAATATTTGGGCTAAGATTTCATAAAACTTTTGTGCGTGAAATGAAATTTTGTCTCCCCTAGCGTGACTTTATTTGGATCAAAGCATGGCACATTCTGTGCACAGACACACACACACATCTGGAGGGACTTTACTGTGGAGGTGCTACAGCTGGATGGAGAGATACAAATAAACAAAGTGCATTCCCTAAAAAGGTCTTGCAAACAGAATGTGATTGAGGGCCAGAGAGATTTATTCAGCATGTGACAGGCTGATGTTGTCCAAAAACAACACAGAGGCAAATGCATTGAGTGTATTTATAGATTTTGGCAATGTTATTGCAAGCTATTGTCCAGTGTCTATTCTTTCAGGAAATCACACAGTTTGCCAGGCATAACCACTAGGCCTTGCATATGGCTTGGCTGAAAATGCAGGGTATTTTATTACCGGTAAACCAGGGTCTCCCCGATCTCCTCTTGAACCTCTTATACCAGGACCACCCTGAGAGAGAGATACGGACAATTAGATAAACACAAACTGAGAAACACAGCAATTTAGGTTGCTAGTAACCTGCCTTTCTGCCAACTCATTCAGTTGTCCCATCAAAGAGTGTACACATACAGATGGAGAATGTGGTAGTTCAAAACATTACAGAGATGGAGTCTGCCTCTGGTTCATATGTGAAAAAAACAGTAGCTAGAAAGTATCTTTGACCTGGTTCGAGGCACACCCTGCCTTAACCCCTGGCTGCTTGTGACCCTCATAAACTCTGACCTGTCTGCTGCAGGCAGCTCAGAATAATTTAAACCCAACTTTCTTTTCCTGTGTTTACTTTTATTGCCTACCCAAGGGTGCAATAAGGTAGTTCTTATCACTGAAGGCTAAGGTGGAAAGACTCTGATTCATGACCCCAACACACCCAATGAAACCTGCTGGTGACAGTGGAAGCGTTGAAGACAGAGGCATAAATATTCATCTGAGGGACACATTTGACAACTTGAAAATGACATTCACAATTGATTCAGGCTGCCAATGCAATCATAGGCAAGACTTTAGAACACATGACAGTTTATAAGGATGCAGGAATAATATATAGAAAAATTAAATGCAATCAGTCCCTGCTTTGGCTTAAGATCCTAGAGGAAATAGGTATGGTTTGTAAGGATGAGGGAATCTGTACACCCAGTAGTGGACTAATCAGCTTTGATAAATCGATCTCCACGTAATGACTTTCTCCAAAGCGCTGGTGTTGATACAGCATGGCCTTTCTGAGGCCTTAGAAATACATTTTCCCTCAGTGTTCAAACGACACTGTCTTCCAAATGAGCTCATTTATTTGTTCCTGCTGTATCGCGCTCGACCTGCAGCATGGGTTGAATCGAGCAATCTAGTGCTGGCTGTCTTTCTCATTCTCCTGCCTAATATATTATATATCTCCTTAATATATTCTCCTATGTTTGCCCTCAGGGGGTGTGGTATGGTGTATAAGGCTTAAAGCTGATAACTGGAAGGTTGCTAGTTCCATTTCCATAAAAAGCTACAATTACCATTGTACTCAAGCAAGGCCTAAACCCTGGGACTGTTCCATATAATAGGTTCATGAGCACCTAAAATTCTTGAGAAATTCTTTCCCAAGTTTAGGCAGGGTTACATCCTGTCCTAACCAAGCATGCCACGACAAGCAATTTGTCCATCCAAACTGAGCATACTGAGACACAATCACAGCAGAGATGACGTTTCACAAGGGGCAGGGTTTAAGAGATTTTATACTATGTGATCTAACTAGCAAACATGTCCATGTAATTGAACTTACAGATCTTATTAACACTAGAGACATTATACAAAAATTGTGAGACACATTTGAGTCTTACCGGTGGTCCAGAGGGTCCAGGAGGTCCTTTGCTGTCCTGAGCGCAGGTGCAGGCATGGGGCATGGCAGGACAATCCTCTTCTACCCTCTATGGGGGAAGCATAAATAAAAAGCATGTCTTACAACACCGCAGACCTTTTTGAACACTGTGTGATTTCCTCACTAGGCCTAACAGTATTTTATTCCCTCAAGTCATTAATTCATAAGCGCACAAACATGGCAAGTGATCTGAAGATATTGTGCTTCCCATCCATGGAGAACCAAATCTATTTGTCTGCTACAAGACTACATAATTGAATTATTTGTGAAGCAGTCATGGATCTTTAATGTTAGGGACTATTGTCAGAATGGATGGTTGGAGATACTTGGATGGATGGTTGTCACAATTTTAGGAGGAGAAAAGATTGCTGAGTAATCAGACAGGTTTATAATTAAATATGACTTATCTTGCTATGATGATGATTAAGAATTATTATTAATAGTGAAAGACAATTATATGAATATCTTGTTCATGCCTTGCATACCTAAACATTTGTTTTATGTAAATGTAATTTAAAAAGATAAGTAAATGTAATTTTATGTAACACTTGTTTTGTGGGTTAAACTTAACATTAACATTATCTAACTGACTATCATTTTGTAGGTCAACGTCTGTTGACCTATAAGCATCTAAATTGTGAACAGTTGTTATATGGAAAATCTGTATAATTGTTGTAAGGTATTTTTGTAAATTAAATTGTTAGGGTGCTAGGGTTATGACTAGCTTTCATAACTAGCTGTTTATAAAAGCAATAGAAGTCTATGGAATGTCACTATTTAGACAGATAAGTAAATGTGGATGAACTGTGAGTTCAAAAAGCAAAGAAACATCACAAATGACAAAATACACTTTTGAATATTTAATTTACACATAGCAGTATGGTTGCTTGGGGCTAAGAATTTCCCATGTTTACTTAGTGACAGCACTGTAGTATAATCGTAAGCTGATTAAAGCGTAGCCTGTATGGTTTGCTGACTGTCAGATGGCTGAATGCTGTGACAGAGAGTGACTGTACTGTATTAAACATTGATTGAATGCCTCTTACCAAACCCGGCAGTTCACAGCACTTATCACGGCCCGCCCATGATGTACTGCAGACTATGTCAAACATCTGCAGCTGAAACTGTGGATCACACACACACACACACAGCATGTTCAAGGAGGAAAATCATGTTACACAATTACATGATGATCGCACAAGATCTGATGGAAAAAAAACAAGCAGCTTGAAGTCAGAATTTACTATTTCTAGAGCTTCTATTTGCCTCTTATTATTAAATGTAGATCTGAGACTTTGTATCTCTAAACAGAGGTTTAGACCAACTGTCACTATACAATTACAAGACTGCAGACAAATGCTGCTCTTCAGAAACATTTCTGTATGTATTTCTTTATGTTTCTTAAAGACAAAAAATGGCCTTGTAATAGCATTTTATTGTGGCCTATGCGAGAGTTAAAACTTCTCTTGTGTTTGAACATATTACTTTCCTACTGCACAGTATGCAAAAGACAATATGTCAAATAGGTACAATGTCAGAATACTCAGTATTCATGTTACAGTAGGTGAACTATGACCAACTGATTTTGTGCACCCACTGAGATTTTTATATCTAGTGTCTCTTTTCTATCCCATAATGCCACAGGAAATAAGAAGCCATCAGACTGTCAAAGGTTCATCAATTGTGCATCAATGATTGAGAAGTAAGATCTTGTTAAGTCTCTTACCGGTGCAGAGTTGTCCCTTCCTCCACGGGAGTGAACCATGCGTCCCAGAACTTCTACTCCATCAATGGTAATGTTCCCTGCAGCATTGATGGATTTTTCTCCCACTGTTTTGCAGTCGATCACCACTTTAGCAGCAGTTTTGCTGATGGCCATATGAAGCTAAGTGAGACATAAAGAACAATGTAACATTCAGGAATGTATCACTAATATTTATTTACGCAATAAGGTACAAGAGGCTGTGTTATATTGAGAACGTAGAATAAAGTGTTGGATGTGTTACTATATTTTAAATTTAACATTTTTTTCCAACATTTTTGGTTCACACTAAGGTGAAACGAGGCATTAAAATTGTAATGCTCAGGACAAATGATGGCTTACTATTCAGTATCTGGCATAAAAGAGAAAACACTGCTTGAATTAGGAAAAAAGGATTTATGCATTTGGCAGATGCGTTTATCCAAATGGATAAACTGTTAAAATCAAGCTATACATTTTATAAGTACATGCATTCCCTGAGAATTAAACCCATGACCTTGGTGTCACTAACGCCATGCTCCAACTGTTGAGCTACTGTAACACAAATAAACCTGTAACATTATCTGTTTTTTAACTGATTCATCCTCATTCTCAAATGATCTATGCAACTCCTTCCTGTTTCAATTTGAGACTTCCCCAGTGAATGTTCTGGAACAGATTACATTTATCATTGCACTCCAAGAAAAACAGAACCAGCCTCTGAGTGTCTATCATCCAAGTCTCTCATGATTTACGACGTGTGCTATCGCTCATGAATGCCATACTGCATTGCAGTGAGAGGAGAGAGACGTAACTTTGTCTCCGAAATAACACAAAACAACTCCACCGAAGGAGGCTAATATGGAATTATCAAAAGTTCATATTAGTTTGTCAGAGTTGGTTTTACTATGAGACAGCACGTCGTCTCTTAATGGATTTGGGGTCTAAAACGTCATTTTCCTCAGTTCACTGGATGCAATTGGAAGTGTGTGTGTAATTGTAATGTAAATGTGCGTGCGTGCTTGTCAGACGGCTTGACTGATAGCAGACTCAGACCAAGCTCATTATTGTGAAGTCTCACATTAATGTCAATTATAAAGAATTATGAAGGGAGTCTGTTCAGTGCCCAGAAATTAAATTCTTTATCAAGGTGGAATGAGACAGATTAAATTTGGTGTCTGTGAGGTGATGCGGCCGAGTTTTGGCAAAAATGGGCCACCGTACTAAATATCACCTTCTATTCTCTGAGCGGCAGGTGTTGCAATGAAAGCCAATTAGATACAACAGGTGTGTGTGCGCTCTGTGTGTTTAACCTGAGAGTGTTTATGAGTGTGTCTGGACTGCTCTGTCAGTACTAATGCAGTGCTAAGCAGAAGCAGCAGAAGGGAGTTAGAGCTTGGCGACGTCATTTCTGTTGCAGGTCAGTCGCTGTGGGTCACATCTCCCTGCAGATCAATCTCAGATCATTCTGCTTCCAACATGATCAACTGGCCCAGTTCACACTGCAGGCTTCATGCCTGTTGTAGCCAACTGCTGCTGTTCTCTGAGATTAAAATAGTTTTGGGGAACCAGTTAGGCTTAGCGGAGACCAGTATATTTTTGTCTTACCTCTGATAAGTCATTGTCAAATCAGACACAAATAATTTTTGTGTAAAATTAAGTATCAATTTAGTGTGTGTTTAGACTAAATGATTATTTTAAAATTATTTTAATGAACATGTTCATTAAAACCATTTAAAAATGATTATCATTAAAACCATTTAAAAATGATGTTCATTTACAGTTTTAACAGCTTTTAAGATCATTTTGTTGTGCTTTTTTCTGTTTAATAAACATCTCCGCCTATTAAACTGAAAGGTGGAGGTGCATTCATAAGTTTCTTTGTGCTTCATAATGACTTGCTTTGTATGTGAGCTTTACTGTATTGCCATAGCACCCATATTCAAAACTGCTTGTGTCAGCAAAGTCATGCAAATGCATTCTACAGGTTCTCACCTGGATTCCAATTGTGCTATAGAACAATGACAATAGTACCAGATAAGATAATAAGATCTCTAAGATGAGCCACCATGACATCTGAAGATCCACATGACTTCCTCTCAACTTCCTCTCATATTACACCAGTCAAAGAATTGCTCTACAAAGTGTGGAGTAAGTCATGGCTGAGAAGAGTTGGGCCTTTTTAATAGAGGGCTGGAAGTGCCAATGAGAGTCCTACACCCTCTGCTCAAAACAACAGGATCTCTTCCAAGTCAGGGGCTTTGTTTAAAAGCTGTCATAACAACTGGAGCCAAATGTGCGATGCTGAAGGGTCAGGAAAATGATGCTGTGCAAAAGAGAGTTTACATTTTGGAAATCAGATTTGACTGCAGTTAGAAAAACTTCTGGCTTTAGCCACAGAGCTTCAGTCCCCTAAATACGAATCTCATTAGCAAGTATAAAACAAACTCATGGTGACTTAGTGCCATTGCCCTGTAAAGCAGATTATACAGCATGTGCAGTAAACGCTCATTTAATGCACACAGTGAAATAAGCATGGCTTACCTTGTTTTTGTACCTTGTTTTTGACACACCCATTGGTGTGTACTTTTGTGCACAGGTGTACTTTACAGATGCACAGAAATGTATCTTGACATTAAAGAACTTTTGCATGAATTACAAAAAAGCAAAACAGCAAAAAAAATTCAATGAAATCATCTGATCCCTTTTAAACCTTTTACATGAGACGCACTGTAATTTATTAATCATTCAGAATCCAGTGTGGAGACAGTGCTGTAGTGTCTGTGTTACTGGAGTCTCTAATCTTGACGAGCTCTGCCAAGAGGGATTACCATCCAAACACATCATAAGTGATGTCAGGAGATTACCCGCTCATAACAGCACACACGCATCACAGCATCACAGGCTGCGAGGGGCCTGTCATACAATCAAAGGTAGAACATACTTGGCAGGAAAAGGGAATTTTAACCAGACAGGCAACACATTGAGATTTGGAAAACATCAGACAGGCTTTTGGGACAGTAGAGTTCTTATAAGCATTGATGTGCAGAATGAATATATAAACGGACAGGACAGAGCTATCATAAGCCATTTGCATACTGTCAGATCTCTGTAATTTATGGCCTGGATGAAACATTATTAAAATTCTCTTGTGGATATTTTAGCAATATACTGCTTTAGGAATAAATGGTGTTTACATTGCAAAGTTGCAATAATCATAATTAATCTAAAGCGGCTTATTCATTACTTACATGATTTAAATTTACAGGGGACAAAATAAAATGTAAAAGGTTATTTTGTTCTGATAAAAAAGGGGATGACTATAAAAACTGAGATAACCTTTTGAAGGAAAATAAGTGCATTCAGCTGTATTTGGTCAGCTGGCACAATAAATCGGCTTCAGCACAAATTAATAGACTCATTTCCAACATTTCCAAAACCCTTTTTTTAATTAGAAAAATAAAAACTCCACCTTGTGTCTGTGACACAAATGACTGTACAACTTTAATAGTAACATTGTAGCCAGTTACCTTATTTTACTTACCTTATGGAAACTGCCATAGAAAATTTTCTTAATTTCGGGTCCTTCAAACACCACTGTCTGGAAGTCTCCCTTGTAGTCATGATTAAAAAAGGTCAATGTTTTTCCACCATCTGAAAAGATTAGAGTCATTACTGAAAATCATGGACTAAAAATAAAAGCAGAAATCATAAAAATTATCAAGTAATAGGCCAACTTACTGTCCACAATAATGCCCACCAGTGGCTCGTTGTTTTTGTTGAGAATTTCCCACAATGCAAAAGGTTCTTGAGGAGTTTCAGGCAGAATGCGGAACAGCACTGATATTGTGTAGTCAGAAGGAAGCCCTTCTGGATGAAGATACCTGTTGAGTCACACATATGTATGGCTCTGAGATCATTCAATTGATGGTAACTGAACTGGCATTGAACTGAACAGTTTTAATGCAAAACGGTGTTTTGAAACTGGAACAAAAGGCAGCAAGACCTAAATATATGAGTCAATAACACTATTAATTTATTGACAATTTATCTGGAGACCCTGACATAGCAAATTGCAGTTGTGGGTTTTTGATTATGGTATTTTGTCACAAAATGAGTAGCATAGCAACACTTCAATGCAAACATAAATTCTACTATAGTTTAAAAATCATAATCTTAGTAAGTATTTTTCGTTTTCCAAACGCAATCCAAACATCACTACATGTTAAACTTACAGTACTTAATGAGAGAATTCACTTTGGCAATAAGGTGAGAACAACAAACATAATTCAACATATATACTCCAAAACAAGTCTTAATATCTTAAGCTGTTTTGCTTTATAAGGGTCTTGATTTAAGGATGCTTAGACATTTTAATGACAAAATGATAAAAGTTCTAATTAAACAGGTTTTCAGCTGTGTGCTTTCCACTAAAGAATAAAAGCGAACCATATCCAGAATGCTGCTGTTTCTCTTCGGGTCATTGGTGCTGCTCATAATCACCAATGGGATTATCATAATAGCAGTGTTGCAGTCATTTCCAGCTGCCTCCGTATGAGTTTAAGTGAGACTGCGGTTGGTGAAGTTCACAGGAGAAGAGACCCACATGCTGAAAGCATTCACTGCAATAACAACATTCCTCCTAAGCACAAGAAAGTGAAGCCTAATCTAAATATTATGACATGCTACAGAGAAGGTGGAGGGTCAGGAGCCCAATCGCTCTGTATTTCTGCATGTTAGCCAGAGGCTAATCTGTTCCTGCTCACTGACAGCATGTCTAGATTGGATTAAACTGTATCTCTATCTTTCTATGATTTGACAGGTGACATGTTACAGCTATTGCACATTTTCTCGTTCCATAGCCTTATAGCTTTGGAACCTTTCATATATAAACAACACACAGAAGTGTTCACTCACACAAACACACATTTACCTTGTGGGCTGGGAGACCAGGGCATCCTTGTGTAGCCTGTAGCAGGGGTAGCTGTTGAAGGTTCCAGGCTCCATCGAGACACCCTGTACACTGCTGTAGTGCTTCTCATCTAATCCAAACATTTCCATCATACGGAAGCCTACAAGGGACAACAAATTAATTAAAAAGTACTGTCAAAGTCAGAGTACTGTTAAATACTGACATAGAATAATTAAGGTTGGTTGTTCAAATAAATCCTTAGATGCTATCCTCTAACAGACCACACATCAGTATTGTGTTCGATGAGAGAGTTACATAGAATACTGAAGAATTTTGTCTGTTGTCATACCTGCTAAAGTGTTCCCGCTCATTAGCACAGAGGGACAAGCTAGGGAAAACAAGAACAAAACCTGTTAAAAACACAATGGTTTGTAAAAATTATATGTTACAAAATGAGGCATGCAAATGTTGTTCCTTTTTAGGGACCATTATACATATTTATATATACATTATACTTCATATTTAGGTATTCTGAGAGTGTTTTAAATTCAAGTCATAAATGAGGACTGATTTCAGAAAACATAAACACATAAAAAACATAAAAAGTAATTAGAAGGTAAATTAATTAAGGTGCCAATATTTCAAAGCTCTCAGACGTGCATCCTAAGGCGTGATCTCTCACCTGCTTCTCTCACATGATAGCAAACTGGTTATGAAAAAGTGTTCCAACTAATCTGTCTATTCTGAAAGTATAGCACTACTTATTAAACGAATAGTTCCAGCTGTGCTAACATCCACAACATAGAAACAGCTGTGATCTTTTCACCATTCGGTAACTCGCATAGCATTTTAATGAAAGTTAGCTTTAATGAAAGTAAGCTAAAAAGTTTGAACTTTCTGCAGATTGGTAATGGGACGTACTGGCCGTTGCAGCCTCACAAACAAAAGTTATGAGCTGCTCTTCAATTTTCTTAAAAGCATCCAAGTCATCAACAAAGAACACATGTCTCTCGCTGGGTTTGCTGGCAATGTTCACCAGCTCCCCATAGTCAGCATCAGCGAAGCCAATGGCAAAGATGATGTAGCCTACAGTGAAACAACAGACACAGAACATCACATATGTTACAACATTATACACTATATTCACAATAACAGAAGCAACCAAAACAATTGGTGTTTTTCCACATACTGTTGCTTATTAAACCCACTGTTTGTATTTGAAGCTTTGAAGATCACATCTGAAGAACACCTCTAAAACTCTACTCACCCTCCATCTGCATCTCTTTGGAGATCTTGTTGACATCATCCTGGGATCGTCCATCCGTGAGCACCACCAGCACTTTGGGAATGCCTCTCCTCACCCCTGCGTCCTCAATGAAGATGGCCTCCCTAACATGCTTAATGGCTCGGCCTGAATCAAGAGTCATAAAAGTGAATGTCAGTGCCTCATGCCAGCAGCAGGATTTACACAGCTTCAAAAACCCTGGAAAACCCAAAATGTGATGGATTTTACAGGAACTAGTATCCTGACATTATGATTTGTGTTTGCCAGAGACCTATTTTGCTGGAATTTCATTCTAGTGTCTGTTGAAAGGGAATGCTGGAACCCTGATCAAAGAACTAAACGCTTAACAATAAATTCAAAACTGTTTGAAATGAGTTTGTCTTGTATAAACATAGCTGAACCTGTCTACTGACACTTTGATATGTAGTTGGAATTTAATGACTGTTACCTTAGATGAAGTTGCAAATTACTTATTAAAATGTGTAAATTTGATCGAAGAAGATCTAATCCTTTATACATTTACTAAAAGGAGTCATTTTTTTTCGGCAAATAGTTTCTTCTTTTTATTTTTTTAAAGAACCTATATTAAATTTCTATTCAAATTATCTGTGTGTTTCTATAAACAACTCTTAATATGTTAAACAGTTTTGCCATCTCAAGTAAACATGTTTCAAACTGTTTTAAATTCCTTTAGGAAAACAAAACAAAAGTAATAACGAAGAAAAAGATTTTTGCACGGTAATCCCTACATGACACTTTGCAAAGTTCTCAGACTTTGGTTTGGCCTTGTGACAGGTCTCCTCATGAGATGTGCTTTCTCAACAACTGCTATTTTTAAGCGCTCACAGTGCCAAAAGCATTTAGCACCAAGCGCCATGAGCCAGACCCTTGATAAAAATAATCTTAAAGCCTTCAGTCCAGACACACTTGAACTGTAGAATCTAACGAGCTGCACTTTTCTCATTTCAATATTTCGCCATTATCATCAACTTGGCACCGCGACTGCAGAACATCAGTCTGGGTGCTCATTTCTAATTTGCATCTCTAATCTCTCAGAAACGTCTCAGGTTCCCCTGGATGAGCGAGAATTAGACACAATCCCCTCACAAAAGCTGCACTCTGAATAAAATATGGATGCACGTCTAAGACGCTGCATTTTGACGATATATTTCGACGGATTGAACAAGGGATCCCTGTGGCTATGCCTGACTGACTCGAGAAGTTGTCTGTTTTCTTACAGGCTTTTCTTCAGCTGCTGTCAGAGATAGACAAATGATGGACTAAAGAACCAGATGGCGGCACTGTGTGAAGTGCGAGTTATTTTGTTTTAAAAGCGCATTAGAACAAAAGGATTTGGATGGAGGCTCAGAGCGGCGGCTAAACACAGTTGTTGGGGACACAGTGCTTGTATTTGACTGACACATACTATATCATGAATTAAAAGTTTACATGGACATGATTGGTTCATTCGTGTTACTAAGCCTTAACTAATGTCTGTTGATACTAACTGACTCAATATTTGTTAAGCGTCCTCATAGTGTATAATGCAAAGAAAGAGTGTGAGCTGGTTTTACCAGATGTAAAGTAAAATGTAACAAGTTTAAAGTTCAGCAAAAATGCCAATTTCTGAGATCTTCTCAAGGCAAAAAAAATCTTTCACAAAGCAAAAATAAATAATTTTAGAAGAAAGTTGACCTTTGTTATACATGAAGCTGACCTATTTTTTGCACTTTTAAACACCATCAATGCCTTGACACCATCAACACAGGGATGTTTGAAAGTGAGGAATTAGCCTTAATACACCCAGAAAATAATTCATGCTTATGTTTTAAATGAGTGGGCAGCAAAAGCTGAGATGAATCAATGCAGGGGCTCATAATGCCTGGATCACATGTGTCCACTGACATATATTTGCTATAACCAGTCAGACACTGCGGCCCACCTACTGATGTGGGACTAATCACCATAGAAAAAATACCTGATAGAGGCAGGTTTGTGTGTGATTGTGTGTGAAAACACAGTGGGGTGGAATGTCTGTGAAGACGCCTGCCACACGACTGCCGCTGTTTCACCATGTGGAATGAGAGGTGTTTCATTTAAAACAAAGACACTCAGCAAGACCTCCTAGCACAAGCATATAGACACAATCATGTCATCCTGCTGCTCGTCAAGCTGGAAGCGTGCGGTTTCTATCAGACTTATCAAATCAATTCATGATCTGAAGGTTCTTGGTCCTTTGAAACAGGATATTAAAAAACAAACTTGTCTACAGCACAATGCTGAATGTTGTTGGACAGCTTTTTGTAAAGGATTTCTGTATTGGGAGACTAAATTGAACCACCCAACAACTCAACAGAGACAATTGCAGTAAGTTACTTAAAATGATGTGCATTATGAAAAGCATTATGCAAAAAAATTATTTCAAAAATAAAGGCTTGGAGCTGCAGGAATTTTTATATTGGTCTATATTGGCTAAATGCTAATTATCAGAGAATAACACAGTTTTTTGTCCATTACAAGAGCATCTATCGCTGCCATTTAAATTAATACAGGATTGAGTTACTGTACCTGTCTTGGTGTTTCCTCCCTTGTAGGTAATGCGTTGCACGGCATCCAGCAAAGACTCTTTGTCACTGAAGGAGTTAAGCTTGAACTCAGTCCTGGCATCGTCACTGAACTGAGCAATGGCCACCTGTCAGTGGTGGAACATTAGTCAGTAGTCATTTAACACACATGTAAAACTGACACTTAGAAAATCCCCCTAGGGCAACTTAAGGTTAAGTGTCGTTCTCAATGACAATATGGCATTGGTAGACATTGATTGCTACTTGTGGGACTCAACATTTTGATCAGATTCTGAAAGCAATACTTCACTTAAAAATGAGCAAAGATTAAAGTGAGATGCTGGGCAAGTGGAACTTGGAATTTGTCATCTGTGTTTAACCTATTCAGTTGGTGCACACATACATTGAAGTAGTGTGTTGTGAACACCAACACTTACAGTAGACTGTGAAGACACCTGGAGTAGTGGGCAGCACTATTCAACAAGCAATCTCTTTAACTCTTTAACCAGTAGGCCACAACTTCCCCAAATGCAAATTTTGCTTCTTACGTTTGTTTTTTGGTGCTGGTTCTTTTTGTTTTTTGACTTTGAAAGACGATTTCAAATTAGAAAGAAAACACGGGGTAAAAATGACATTAATGAAAAGGCCAAAGAAATCATTTTGTACACAACAAAAAAGACAAAATCCATGTAACCATCCACAAACATTTATGTCCACACAATCTACAGTAGGTTTCTGTCCCCACAGAAGTCTCTCTTGAAAAGTGTGAAAGGTTTTATCTGTGCTGTGTCCCCCTGTTTATTCTGGCTCTTGCCTTCATTTATCCTCAAACATGCTCCTTTCCTTTTACCCCTTTTTATGTAGCTCCACTGCTATGATCTCTAATAATACTGATGGGTCTTGATGAAGATTATTTGAGCCCTGAATGAAATGTCTAGACATAAACTATTTTTATCTACCGTTTTCTCAGGGTACTGGGTTAAATGCTAGACAGTGTGTTTTCAAGCCCAGAACAGTCATTCCCATGATGCCTCAGTCCAACAAACAGAAGCACAATTTTAAGCATTTTTTACACAGGAACAGACATTGTACTGTTACTCAGAGGCTTTCAGTGCATGTGAAGTTGCCAGAGATGCTGCTGGGACTGTGGGAGTTTCTATGCACTTACATATAAATGATCTTATTCATATAGTTCACATTTTTTCATAGCTGTAGAATAGACACGTATACAAGAAACATGTATACACAAATATCAAATGAAATGCAGGCCATGATGTAAGGCAAAGGTGAACAAGCCAATGTTACACTGGGGACTTCAAAACTTGCAAGCATTTATTTGTGCTTATTTGCTTTGCTCTTGCTTTCATCAAGACCAAATATTGATCCAATTTGGAAGAGAGGAGATAAGACCAGCACACCTTCATCTCCAGTGCTGGACTTTGATGAGCTGCAGTGCCACACATAA
This sequence comes from Yasuhikotakia modesta, assembly GCA_036877545.1. Classification (NCBI taxonomy): domain Eukaryota; kingdom Metazoa; phylum Chordata; class Actinopteri; order Cypriniformes; family Botiidae; genus Yasuhikotakia; species Yasuhikotakia modesta. Next base: position 17,777 of record JBAJNP010003475.1, read on the forward strand.
CTCCAGCCGTCTCATTTCACACACTGAGTGCCAGTTACTGCTGTTTCAAATGTGAATGAATTGACTGAGATTTCTTAGAAATTTTTTAATTGAATAAATCATTCTTGTTCCATTTTTTCCTTTACTGAAGTCTGTACCTTTTAAAGTGCTTGACTGCTTTAGTGGCTTTTCTTGCTATTAAATGTAGACTAAAGCACGAGCAAATAGCATTCAAGTACAGACTAAAAGGAAGCTTTTCATTGGCTGGGCCTAATGAAGGAATACAGCCTTCACTGAACAACTCTGTTTTTGTTTAAGACTTACGTCATTATAGCATGTATAGCTTAAGGTTTCAACATGAATGGAAGTACAGAACTTCTAATAGTTTCATATTTACTAAAAGTTTCCTGATTCATAAACAGAAAATCCTTGGGATCCTTGGTTCCTTTCAGGGTAACACATAACACCCAATGCTCTAAAAAACACTTATTGGTTTCATCCTAAAAGTTATGTATATGGAATAACAAGAATAAGTTAAAAAGTTAGAAATTTTATATAACACAAACAGATAAAAACAGTATGAGGTAGGCTGGATTTAATAAATATTGCATGCACAGCACACCTGTGTTCCCTCAGGACCAATCACATCAAGCGCGCCAGTTGTGCTGTATAGAAAACGGATAATCTTCTGAAAATTGTCATCTCCAATACTCCAGGAACCATCTACTAGGAAGGCCAGGTCTGCCTTGGCTGCTTTGCAAACTTGGAGGGAAAGTTTGAAAGATAGAGAGACAGAGAGAGAGAGAGAGAGAGAGAAAGAGAGAGAGAAAGAGAGAGAGAAGTTAGAGAGACAGAAAGAGAAAGAGTTAGAGAGAGAGAGAGAGAGAGAGAGAGAAAGCAGGTGAAACAACTAACTAAAATAAGAAATTCTCAATAATGTCTAAGCGCTGCAGAACAACAGATGTCAAATGATTCCAAACACTTCCCTTTTCTACTGACAGGATTTCCATCACAGCTAGCAGGATAAAAAAGGAAATAATTAATTCCCTGCTACCTTTCCTCTCTCTTGCTTAAGTCAGATTGTTACTTAGTAGGATTTAGTGCTAAGCACATTTTTGCTAAGCCATTTTCGGCATAGAGAGGAAAGCATTTGGGTTAACATGCAAAGTTTTTACATAAAGCCATTTTCAAATTGACAAGCATGTCTAAAGAAGTGCCGTGATGTAATCAGTTTCAGGTCAACCGTTTGTGTGAGAGTGGGTCTATGGTAGATTAAAACACTGTAAACATTAATAGGATCACATAGGATCTCAAAACAGATCTAAATAGATCTAAAAAGGAATGGGTATCATATCCTTTTATAAGGTGTGTTCGGAAGACATATATTGAGGGCGGAGTGCTCTGAGAACAAGGAAAGGTTAGCTGTCAGTAGAGATGTACGTTAGTGAAAGGTCACATAACACGCAGGGACACGGCCCAAAACCAGGAGAAAAACAACCACAGTCAGGCCAGCTTTACACACTCCTGTAGGGATGAAAGATCTCTTTAATGTCTCAATTGCTTCTCTTAAACATCAATAAGATTCATTGGAGACCAAAAGGAGACCTTTGCTATGTGTCCTGTTTTTGGAATTTTTCTCCTGAGAAAAGGCCCCAAATAATTATCTCACGTCAGAAGTTTGAGACATAAACAAAAACTGTGCTCAGATTTATCAAGGTGCCAAAGTCTGCAATCAAAAGTCATACATTTCTTATCAAGTTTATCAAGGACTAAATTACTTATGTGGGAAATACTATCCACATTAATTGTATAGCTACAGTATTCTTATAGATAACCCACTGTCTTGTTTTTGTCTTTTTATGTCTCTTTAGGGAAATTTAGGAGACGCATCCGAGACAGGATGATACTAAAATGAAAATGAGTTTCTTTGGAATAATGGGAAAAAAAGCCCCTGAGCAATAAAACTGTTCTGTGAGCTGATCCTTACCTTCTTTAGCTGCTGGAATGGTGGGTGGAGGAATTGTGGTGGGTGGTGCAGTTGGTGGTTGGGTGGGCACTGGAGCTACGGAAACAACAAAACAAAAACAATTTGCAATGCACGTTCATCACACACTGTATATTCAATCAGTTTAGTGGAAACTCATTTATTAAAGAATAAGGACACTTTGCTTTTCTAAAGGTTAGTTTAATCTGTTTATCAGGCATTGATTGAGTGGATGTGGTCTGGGACGTGGTCGTCGTCTTCATCTCATTGGCTGGAAATGGGCTGCTTCATTAAACTGTTCCTGCAGCCTCTAACTGACACTATAATATATGTTACAGGGAGAATATAGAGCTGTTATGCACTGAGGATCAGTGTATAGACATCCCATATGGGGGTAATGCTTTTAGACCACATGGACGTATCTAATCCTTCAAAAAAGTCTGTAGATTAATGCTTTGCTATTGTTAGCAGATTAGCTAGAGTGTGTTCAATGTTCAAGTGCATCACTTCTTAGCTTTATAGTTTTTAATGAGCAGTCATGATCGTGAATTTTAAAGATGTAATTAGCTGCTGCACCTCATCTCCCAAAGTAAATTTTTCATAGCAAAACAAATTTTAATGAGTAATTTTGTGCTATGATATTATCCAAAAAATTTTATTCTTTAATAAATGTACCTGAGATAGTAACTTTGCATATCTTGTTTTCAGAAGAAGGTGTTTTCATTTTTGGGTATTTTTATGCTTGAAAAGATGTTTATGCTTAAAAGACATTTTTAAATAACGTAATATTTATGCAGTGCTTCATCACAAGTGAATATATTTTCTTGGAAACAAGTAAAAACTAATTCAGTTTAAAATAATTTCATGGAGCACATCTACCCTCACTAAGGTCTTTAATATTCCACAAAGCCCTGAAACAGAGTTAATAGTGGGTAGAATAGTTACAAGTGGTTGCAATGGCAGTGACGACAGGGCCCTCCATCTCCTGTAAATGGGTGTAGACGCTGACATTGTAAGGAGTGTTGGGGTAAAGGTCGAAGAAGCAATGTTTGGAGGCACCACCACCAAGCCTAACTTCCTGTTTTTTTCCATCTACAAATAAAGAAGCAGAACTTGGTTAAAACATGAAAATAGCATAGCATACTACCAATTTGTGTTCAAGGAACAAACAACTAAAAGCAAAGTCTTTCTCATATAGGGCTTGCAACACCAGGTTGTGGTTCAATTCCCATAGAACACTCACTAATAAAGCATACACATTGAATGCATGTCATGTCACTTTGAACAAAAGCGTCTGCCTAAAACCTAAATGGAAAAGTAATAAATGCAATTATGACAGCTTCCTTAAGCAAACAATTCTGCTAATTACTGAGACAGAACAATTAGCGTCCTAAAGCTATAAACAAAGCTTGGCGTTTGAAATCACAAACGTGGCAACGCCACAGCGGCACACTGAAGTGTTGTTATTTTTAACAGGCATGTGTTGCTGCTCCAACAGCCAATTTTTGGTAATCACAAAGTGTTCTTTAAATGAAAGGAGCTGTAAGTAAATCATGTCCTAGGAAATAATACTCAGAGCAGAAGCAGAACCCAGAGTATGCGGCAGCAGGATGGCTATTTATCACCTTCATAGCTATGATTACTTTCCAGAGCTGTTTCCAAAGAGAAAATGGCCTGTGCATGAGCACAGGAAGGGTAACCTTGTATTCCGCCCTCAGTTCAATGCAGAGGATTTAATCGCTTTAATCAGAAGCTGAAGACTGCAGGGAAATAGGAGCACTGTAATAAGCAGTCCAGGCTTAAGTGTTGAAAGAAAAGACTCAAGTGAACCAAACCAATAATTTTTATTCTCCTCATCTTCAGTGCCTTTTAAGTGAATGTGTTCTACCTGACGCTTTCTCTCTCCTTTTCTCTTTTTTTACATATCAGTCCCATCGATCTCTTTGTTGTGCTTGTGATGGCAGGCGTTAATATCCAACAGCTTGGCTCAGTTCGTACATCTTAATTTGTCTGCCATTAAACAGCTGTGTCCACAAAGACAATAAATGGCAATGGAAGGTCTTACACAGTACCACTTGATCAGAGGAGGAAAAACAATGGAAAGTGTTTTTACTATACTCATTTTAATAGGATATTTCCCAAACCACCTCAGCATCCACTCCCCCGCCCTTCCACACAACGATCTTGTACAAAAGGGCTCTGAAGTACATTTTGCAAAAAAATATTTATTCAAGTATTTTTCTTTCTATTTACCAAAGATAATGTGGGTCGCAAAATGTGGATTCTGATAATAAGATCAACAATATTCCCTTGCTCAGATATGTTTTCATTGTGAAGCCGATGGGATATGACATTTGCCTATTGCAATCCTGCTCTGCCGAACAGCAGCTAGCAAGTGCTCAATAAACAGCTAAGAATTTTGCTTTAAGCATTTGTTTCAACAAACTGCACTTCTTAGTCTGGTCACATTTCTGACACAAGCGGGACGCTTCCTCCCCTCCCCAAATTTGCACACAGGAATGAACCACTTCACTGTGAGCTCTCAGCACTAAAAATTCATCTATTTGACTGTAACACTACAGCTGAATTCTCTCAAAAGAAGTGCAATTAATGAATCTGTTGTTCCTCCTGCTTACCAGAGAATGTACATTCCTTAAGCTGAAGACAGAAAGAAAAGAAGCAGCAGGGTATTTAAGTAACACTTTACAGCAATGCACACACTTACAATACACAATACAAACTTTCTCCTCTCCTAAGATTCTGTAGAAGATGTTTTGAAATATTTGTACTGTACAGATAAAGTTTGCAGGGTTACAGAGTTATATTGTTTATTGGCAATACTGTCCACTATAATTTTAAAAGGGAAAATCATTTTGCTTGTTTTATGTTATGTTAGTTTTAGATAAAAAAAATTTAATAGCTTTAAACTCTTTAACATCATGCTTACTTATCAGAGTGTTACAAAGTTTAAACGTTTTATAAAGTACTTAATGTATGGGATGTTTATTTGCATTTTTATCTAACATACGTAAGAAATGTGTCTGAAAAATAAGTGTAACTTTTGCACAACATTATTATCCACAGAATTGGATTACTTACAGAATAATTAAAGTTTTTTATTGTATTATATTTGGTCATCATGGCAACGGGCAGAGAGGGCAACACATCACCGCCAAATGTCCAACATTAGTAATTAATTTTAATCTGGGAGCAGATTTATTAGTCATCATCACCAAATGTTAAAAGTCAAGCTGTCAAAAGTGTCCCTAATTAAAAGACACTAATATCTTTGGTGAGCGATTACTTGTGCCTCTTCGAGAACTCTGTTGCTATGCCTGCCCTTAAAATACTTGGGCTTCAGACATGATCTGCTTTTAATAGCACTACTGAGCTGGTAGCCATCTGAGCAGTCACACACTAGAAGCAAAACTGAAAATTCCAGGATTGCGAGATAAGCGGGGCTGGTGAGGTATCACACAGGAATAAGAAAAGCAAACCAGAAACAGGGTTTTGACTCTGCTGTTTCAATAAATTTGAATTGAAACCATGTTGAGAGCCGGCACAGCAGTATGCATACAATAAAAGAGAATTCTCATAAAGCCCAGAGGCTCTGAAATACGTATGTGTTGAAATAGGACATAATATTCCATTAAATTACAGTACCAGAACTTAACAGAAATTGGTTTTGTTCTGCAATGTATTAGCAGTGTTTGTAAGCGTTGTGTGTATGTGTTACTCACTGGTAAGGGGCTCAATGGTAACTCTGTAGAGGGAGGCATGTCGGTGAGGCTGCCACTGGGCACACATGCTGCTGCTCAATACCTGTTGTATCCTGAGATTGTTTACCCCCAGGAACACTGTAGGACAGAAAGAGAACAGACATGACACTTATTTCATACACAAAGAGAAAAATACAAGATGCAAAAGGTTCTCTATTCCTTATCCATTATCCTTTCTTTTATTTCAGTAACAATATGCTTATGTTACAAAGAATTGGACAATGGCCAACTACTACAGCATGGTGATGATGTTAAAGTTATGTTATGGGTATAATGTCCCATAAGCCTAAGGAAAACTATTATTGTTTAGGTTAAATGCACGGTTACAAGTTAGATAAAAGAGTCTGTAAACTGAGGAAATTGTACTAACTAGTCCCACATTTAAAAACAGTATGCTGGACCTCTGTTTTTAGGAAACCTTCTTTAGAACTTAATAGAAGTCAAAATTAGTTCTGTCAACTAATTGTTTTTAAGTACTTGTGTAAAAAAATGGCTTACAATGAAAAGACGTTTCATTGTAAATCTATTTTTAAGTGAATAATACATTACACAAAATATAAATGCTATAAATGTATAAAGTGAAGGAAGCCTTGATCATATTTTCTCTAATGTTGTTCATTCTAATGCATTCAAATAAAAGCATTGAGATGTTGTTGCAGGAATATCTCATGACTAATGGAGTATCTTTCTTTTTGATTCTGGTGATTGCGGTCTAAAGAAAACCTGTAGTCTTCATATCTCTTGGAAACCCATTTCGACTTTTCTCTGATTTTTGAGTGATGCTCTTTGAATGTTACAAGTCATGCAAAACTAATGGCTATAAAAACACACTGGAGAAGCAATTGTGTTATTCAAACACATGCTTAACAAATAGTCCCTCCATCTAAAAGCCACAAATGGTCCCCACCAGTATTTTTTTATTTCTTTTGTGTTTTTGTAGAAGCCACACAAAATGTGCTGTATGAAAGAAAACTCATTTGAAAGCAGAAAAACAGGCTTATTTTGGAATTATTGCTTTTTTGAGTCAGCAAACTCCTAAAACACAAAAAAAGTCATAGCACATGGTCCACATTAGACATATAAAGCAATACTCATCTTTGGACCTTCCACGTTTTGGATCACAAATACAAATGTGTTTGTTACAACAGACTGACTTTCATGCATTTTACACTGACAACAAAGGTTATGGGAGACCCAAATTTTCCAAAACAGGGCAAAACTCCATGTTGGAGACCATTACCCTCCCATAAACCGCTATATAGAAGCCAGGTCCTAAAAAAGCAAATATTTAGACAATCAGGTTTCCCATTGTAATTCATGCTACACCACAGAACATCATGTCAGTTGAGTTGTGACTAGAGGATCCTGATAAGCATTGAAATTGAGACCATGCACAAAACATATGGTGCCCTGTAGTGGAGATTCATTTAAGGCTTTGAATAATGCATACGACAAGCTTTCCTCTTTATATAAACTATTTTAATGAACTATATGCATGCAGAAAGGGCCTCTGGCTGATAGTGGTAATACAAGGAGGTGAAAAAAATCCATTATTGTGCATTCAATTATTCAAAGGTCAAACAGAAAACGTATGAAAAATTGATGGAGCCAGTATGTAGATGTCATCTTGTAGGTTGAAATAACATAGGAGGTTCCTCAGACAGCAGCAGGATGTGAAAGGAATAATCATACGAGTTAGAGGCTGAGATTGCATCTCTTAGCACTGTTTTGTTTGCGCTTAATGGCGTCAATACTCTTTGTCCGTTGGTCAACAATCTCTAGCCCATCTCAGCAGATGGAGCAGCTATTGTGAATAGTAATAGTTCCATTCAGGCATTACGGGAAAGTCACAGGAAGAATATGTCTGATAGTGTGTGATGGGGAAGGGATTCTTTAAGAGCAAATTTTGCAGACTGATGGCATTGTTTATTTGCATAACTCAAAGAATTATGCAAATCTGGTTATGGTGCAACAGCGAAAAATCTCGTGCATAAAGAAATTTGTATGGCACAGTTCCTAATCCTACAGATGAATTTTAAGCGATCCAGACACCTGCATCATCTCCTTACATGCCTTAAAGGTGCTTGACTACACTGCATATGTGCACATATGTCTGGCTATAACACTCTTCTCAGATGATCTAATGAATTACAGCTGCCACGGTGAATAGAAAGTGTTTCATTTTTGCCTGAATGTCATGTGACATGCTTTAGTCTCTCATTAAATTATTATTTAACAAAATCTTAATTAGTGGTGTATGAATTTTGCCTGGTATTATCTGTCATTATCAGGCTGAAACAATATGAGCTCGTATTGGTAAGGTGACACCATGGTATTCTGATGGATAGCTTCAGTACTCCCTGAGAAATCATAATCTTAGTTTGTTTTTAGATGAGAATCGCTAAAACAGGTATTACTTTGCGATGTACCTGGTGATATCAAATTTATATGCAAAATTGTCATTACTGGAGCTGTCTGTCTGTTGATATATGTGTAGCCGTCTATCATAGAAAAAGCTTCAGGTTTTAATAAAATACAAAAGAGACGTTTCTCGCTGGTCTGCTTACACTGTGATATTATCACTGCTGCGTATTATCAATCATGGAGAGAGTATTAGTGAGGACAATCACAAAGAAATAACAGAAAACACATAATCTGAGGTGATTGTGGAGAAAAACGTTGGTGATGTGTCAGGAATTGAGTATAGATCTCACACTGGGTATAAAAACCATGCATGTTTGTTTGTGTGTCTGTATGTGTTTGGCTGGTGACTCACATGTCCTGCCCTTGCCGGTGAGGGGCTGGCTGGAGCCTGTGGTGTACGAGGCGATGACCTGAACACTGTACTCCGTGTCACTCAACAGATTGAGGACCAGCAGGGTGTTCACATCATCACCTACAAACGTCTCTAAAGCAGGACCTGAAACTGTGTCCAAGAAAACAACTGAAAATTCTGAAAACTTACAGAGAAAATGGTACCAAAAATGCAAGCAATTTTTGTTTTATTATGTTGAGGTTCTGGACATCTTAAACCACAGAAAACAACAAACCAGTAAATTCTTATAGATTTGAAGGCTACATCAAGATTACTGAAGTCTAGGCCTCTGTGGAACATAAAAGGGGTGTTTCTCAATTATTAGGCATTTTAAAACCCAGATAGGTGTTTTTAATCATCCAGTCATAAAAAAGGACTGAAGCCTATAACCCATTTATTGGGCACTTTCAAAATGGGATAGGCTATATTTCGTCATTTAATGATAGTGGGAATCACCAATTTGATTTTAGAAAATTTGTTAATGAGACTGAGAAACACCTATCCTCATTTGAAAACACCCAGTAATTGATAAACGCCCCTCTTTGTTCTGCAGAGACCCCAGTCCCAGAGCACCAACTGAACAAAAAAGGAGATAGAAAGAATGGGTGGATCTTTAGCAAAACACACTCACACATATATACAACCCATACACACACTCACACACATATACAACCATAAACACACTCACACACATATACAACCATAAACACACACACACATGTACAACCATAAACACACACACACATATACAACCATATACACACTCACATACATATACAACCATACACACACTCACACACATATACAACCATAAACACACACACATACATACACTCACAGCACTACACCATAGCCATTATAAAGAAAAGTGAAACTAGATTTGAAACTGAAAAAGAACAAACAATCTTTCTTTTTAAACAGCACACTCACAAAGACACACTGGCAAACCGACCCCCAGTAAATGACCTGGACAGTAGAAATGCAGTGACTGCTGCTGGGGTGAATTATTAGCAGCTTGTTGGGAGCTGTTTCAAAGGACATTAAATGTAGGTGGAAAAGCCATTTCTCTTCACCGCAGACTGGAGTTTAACATCATATAATAGAATACAGGAATTTATTGGACTGGACTTTAGTGGAAAACACAGAAGTGAGGTATTTTTCCCTCTGGTGCTTTGAAGCCACATTACAGCTGTTTACAGTTGAATCACAGACTGAAGATGGAAGAAATTCCTATTTACAGACATGAACGTCTGCTTATGTGATTAGTGAAGTATCTTGCAAACCTGTATTCAAAATCTTTATGTATATATTCATATACAGTATATGTGTTCGGGGTGGGGTGCACTGTCTACAACACAAATGTATTTTCACATGATCTGTCAGATTGAATAGTTATAATGTGTGTATGCGTTTACATACCAGAGATGGGCTTGTAGATGACCCTATAACCCATAGTGGGGAACTGAGGGGCATCCCAGGTGATTCTGAAGCGATTGTACCATTCATCAGAAACCCTGAGGTTACTGGGGCCGGATAGTGGGACTAGCCAATCAGAAAAGAGACAGGACTATTATAAACATTTACAGTGCTGGAAGGCATTTTAAATGATCTTATAATAACCTTGCACATATGATTTGATTTTGAACAGCCACACTTATATAATCTTAATATTAAAGTAATAAAAAAAACAATCCCTGAAAGAATCCTAGAGATAAAATCACAGGCAAAGAAGATCTAGAGTTTATTTTCTCAAATCCGTTCTGTGATTCTATCCTGAATTCCTTTTAAAAAGTCTCTCATAAGTACTCCTCCGCTGAGCATTTTACCACATTGATAATTAATTCAACCTCAAAGGTAATCAAAAACAAGGACAAAGACTTTTTAATGTCTGAGTTCAATGTGAGGTGACATTAGCATCTCTAATCAGCTAAGCTGGAGACACTGGGATGTAATTTGAAGGTGATCACTAAGAGAAAGTGCAGATGATCAATCCCACCAGAGGAGAGCAGGCTGTCTTATTAGAGACGTTACATCAGAGATAGGATAGGATTCATAGGATTCATTGCTAGGATTCATTGGATAGGATTCATTGCTTACTAACAAGCTAAACCAATAGAATTAATTCTCTTCAGTGTTTCACAGGACTGTGGGAGTTCGACAATCGAACTTCAACTGCAGTGCTAACAAACTGTAAGTGCTATGATGCATCTATTTTTAGCTTAATGCTAGATTTGACACAAAAACAGGTACAGGGTTTGAAAGAAATACAGAAAATGAGTAAGAGCTAGACAATAGATCTATGCAAATACACCACAATAGTATGTAATTAGTGTAACTGCATCTGTTCAAAAAGGTTTGAGAGGTACCAGCAGCTGTTATAAGCGGCACTCAGTAGAGCAGACTCACATGTTCTGCCGGATGAGGTCATGGAGAGCGCGGTGGCCTCTTCATCTGCATACACAGGGGTGACTGTAATTTTGTAGTTTGTGTCTGAGAGGAGAGGTTGCAAGATCATGCTTTTCCTGTTTCCTGTTACTAAAACCTAGAGAAAAGTAGAATATTCAACACCCCACATAGCTGTGTCTGGATGATTGTGTGTGGGGGTTTGAAGACGTGGTTATTAGATGTGTATCAACAATGTAACAATGTAAACAGGTTTATGGGAACACTTCCTGTATCCTTATTAACTAAATCTAAGTTAAAAGACTAACTCACCAGAGTGTGAAACAGTGTGAAAATTATCCTAATGTTCTGACAATTGACAATTAATACAGGTATACACTACAAAACATGAAAATTACAATATTATGCCTAATAGCTCAATTGTCAGGACATTAGGATAACTTTAAAGTCATTTTTCTCAGTTTCACACTGGTGAGTTAAGGTCTTTTGCCTTAGTAGGGCAGTATGGAGAGTCCTCATAAACCACATATGCCAACTTTTGTGTTAGGTTTGTTGGCACCAAATGTCCTTGTACCTACTATGTCTTAGCATGCCCCCTGTAGTATGTCTTAGTATGTCCCTATGTAGAAAACTGCTGTAGTTTCTGAAAACAGCGTGTGTATGCTGTTCGCATGGACAGCATTCTGAGTATCAGCCAAAAGACTGGAAATGTATGTACTGAACTTTAGGGCTTTGGAACTTCAGTTCTCTAACCAGCATCCAATCACTCACCACAGTCATTCACCACAGACACACCATTAATCACACTCACACGCACACTATCATGGCAGTGCATTGCCTGTTGATAATGAAATGTTGGGTTGCATTATGTGGAGTGCCTTCCTCTGTGTGAGAGCACAATCACTGAACAGACTACAAGTAAGTCAACTAAAAATATGCCAACACTCTAACATACTTCTGTGCCACATAAACATAACCAAGCCAAAATTAAGAGGTTGGTACGAATATCAATATAGGCAAATCACAATATGTAAAATGTAATTGTGGCGTTTCTCATTATTTCCAAATGAGCTTTAAATGTATTCTTGTATATAAAAATTAATACAATTTATAAAAAGTATATATTTGTGGCATTATTAAACAAAACAAAGATAATAAATATAAACTATTTAATACAACAGAGGAACACACAATGATATTTACTTGAGTTTCTTAGTCAATGCATTATTCATTGTGAAATATGGTAGGTCATTTCTCTAATTGAACTTCCTTTGAAGATAAACAGCAGTCAGATGTTCTACAGGGAGCTCAAGAAGGTTCTCTTTCACCCCCTGCTGTGGAAGACCCTCCTGTGTGTCTGCACTATAGCATCCTGCAGGACAAACCCATCAGTGGAGCTGTCCACAGCCCTGTGGTGCTGAAACCTCTTCAGTGCATCATCATCTTCTTTCTTTCTTTCATTCTTTCTATCTCACCCTTTCTTCCTTTTCTTTCTTTCTTTTTTTCTTTCAAACTTTGCCAGAACTTTCTCTTAAATTAAATGTATTCTCTTTACTTTCCCTTATTCTCTTTCTCTATCTATCTCTTATTTTGCTCTTCTTGATCTCTGTGACCTAAATGGCACTTGAAAAGATAATGGAATTTCCTTTTTTCCCAGTCCCATCTCCTTTATCCTTCTTTCAGCTTGACCCACAATGATTCTCTGAGAATTACAACCCAGGAGAGGTCGATATTCCATACGGTCAGTGGTGCAAAGTAACAGAAGAGTCTGGATGAAACTTTATGCCGTGAATGATCTTAAACGTGCCAGAGGTTGTGAAACCACAGAAACAGTGGAGGTCCACATCAAAAGAGGAACTCATTCTCTGATCCAATCATGTGATGCTTCACGGTGTGATTTTACCACTGCTAGATGAAACAGCTATAGGTTGCACTGCAAGAACATGCATTTAAAACGGCCACTTTGAGCTAGTCATGTCCTACAGCAGATAAAGGTAGAGCAACAACAGATAAGGCAACAACAGAGCTGCATCATTCATTTTCAGTTACCCAAAGGAACGTGATAAGCCTGCAGTCTAGCAGCACAGAGGTAATAAATTTGTCACATTATATTTTTATAGTGCAAGAACAATACAGGTAATGTTATGAAACAACAGCCTTGCTGAGAGACAAATAAGACAGGTGTGCATTGGCCCCTTTATGCACTTTATATGGGGAAGAGAGTGGAGATAAACTGCTAAAGAAGACAGAAAGAAGATGATGACAAAAGTAGAGGGAGAGCTTGTGTTGTTTTATTGACAAATGCCTCCATTAGCATGTTAGCGTGCTGTTGTTATATTTACTCACTGTCTCTTCCACGCGGTCAGCGCTGATATATGTCACTTTGTACTGCTCCACATCCGAGTCCGGCACCTCCCAACTCACTCGCAGACTAAAGGGGGTTTCGTCATCCACCCGCAGGTTAGTTACTCCAAAACGAAGAACTACAAGACAGTTCAAATCAGTTCCAACGCATTCTGATGCATTTACCTCATCAATCTATTTGTCTAATCTAATCTGTCTCACCATCATTTCATTCTCCATATCCACCCATTTATTAATCCATCCATTCTTAAATCCATCAACATGTCAAAATATCTATTAATCTGCCACAAATCCACAATTCTGTCTGTCTGTCCATCTATTTATCCACCCATCTGTCTGTCATCTTTCCGTTCATCCACCCATTTATCTATCCATCCATCTGTTCACTGATCCATTTATCTGTATGTCCCTCTATCCAGTCATCTATCATCTAACAGTTATTACAGTAGAAGTTAATCATAGTGATCTTACTTTCTGTGGTGGAGTAAATGGTGGTTGGAACAGCTGTGGTCCAGCCCACTGTATAACAAACCAAACAACACCACAAGAAAATACATCATCTCACTGTCTTTAGTGAATCATAAATGCTTACATGATAAACGTAACTTCTTCATGAAGCTGTAAGAATGACATTGTGGATTCTTTAAAACAGAGAAAATGAACTGACAAAACTGGTAGGAGGTCAATTATATGATTTCATCTCTTACTTGTGTTCTCAAGCACAACCACTGCGCTGCTCTCTCTCTCATCTTTATAGACAGCAGACAGTGACACCTTATACTCAGTGTAGGGAGACAGGTCATGAATCACGTATGAGTCCACTGCTCCATTCAGCATCATCTATATAATGGAAAAACACAAAAGAACTCTATTATACACCAGCAGTTATACACCAGAAACTCTTAAGTTAATGTTCCACAGACACTGTGGAGACCTTTATGTGGTGCTGCTGAAAGCCATTATAGGAAATAGTTTTTTTTATGTTTTGAATAGGTTTTTAGGTAACAAATTTAGGTTAGTTATCATTAGGTCATGGGTTCAAACACGTTACAGCCCCAACATGGAAAATGTCCAGAAGAGATCTGTTATGCTTTAAAAAGAATCTTTTGTTTTTTTTTTGGAAATCTGGAAAGGTTATAAGGTTACAAATTTAACTAGTAGCCTAGAAATAGTGCAATACCTAGGTCATAATTTCTTTAATTAGAAACATTTTTGTTTATTTACATGTTTGCCTTTTGCTTGTTTGAAGTTTTCACTGCAGACAGCATAGATTATAGTATACTTTAAAATTTATAGGGTCTCCAGATGGTTCCAGGGAGACCCTGAACAAAAGTGACAAAATGAGTAAATCAGCAGCAGTCATAAATATAGACATAAACAATGTATTTATCAGCTGTATTTACAACGGCAGCAACAGGATAAAGTCTGTGTCCTTCTCGCTATGTCTGGTATTAATGTCGGTGGAGGCTCAAGGCTACAGCTGAGCCATGCCAACAGTGAGCACATACATTATAAAGCACACCTGCCACAGACTGAACTACAAGAGAAGAGGGCTTTGGATCTCAGTCACTCTGGGCTGTCCCAGCATTCCCATCTGAGCGGATGTGTTTCTGGGCTGTCTCCACTGCTCTGGGACCCAGAGCTCCAGTCACATTCCTGCCTGCCTCACAGCATGTTATTATTTTCTGCTCTGGTGGCTCTCAGTAAACACATCGACCTGTGGTGCTATCTATAAAACACAGCCACACTGACTCCTGGCCACTAATAAAAACCTTTCTCCTTGTGTCCGTGTTCATGCGTGTTGGAGCTGTGGCAGGACATGTCCAGTACGCTTGAGTTTTGGTGACTGGTCATTTCTAACAGAAAGCAGTAGTTGGCCCCAAACTCTAAGTTAGCAGGAGGTATTGATTGACTCATAAATCATTTTCAAGGACCTCATAAAAAATTGCATTTCAGTTTCTTTTTTGTCAACATATTGTTTAGAGCTATTTGAACTACAATGTAGCTTTAAAAAGTATCACTATAAGGTATTTAAAATGTTACAACAGCAGATTTAACCAGCAGTGCCTGTGACTACAATAAGCAACACAGAGATTTGTCCTTTGCTTGATTTCTGTTTTTGCAAGGGTTGTTCTGGGTAGCCCTGCCTGTGTAACTATATTAAACATGAAATAACTTTTAATTTGCTAATTGTTTTATGTGCCGCAGATTCATATTCAGTTAAAGATGGAGAAATTGCTTGTTGTTTGAAACTACTTATTGTTGTTTTAATATACTGCCAAAATTCCTCCCTCTGCAACCCTGCTCGCAGCTCCAAAATGTCGCTGAAATTACATAAAAAAAATTGTTTGGTTTTTTTGCACCTACTATAACTACTTAATAAATTGGTGTTTACATGTGAAAGTGACATGTATTTGTCAGTTTTGGTTACCCATAACCAAAGCGTGACCTCTGCATTTAACCCATCCTTTGAGGAGTAGTGAACACATTGTAAGTTGTGAACACACACCCGGAGCAGTGGGCAGCTATCCCTGCAGCACCCAGTAAAATCGGCAGTCATATATTGATTTGTTCATGGCTGTGATGTCAATAAAAAATGAGGAACAAATATTTCATAGTGCTTTATTTCTGATGACTCATTATATAAGCAAATGACTCACCTCTTTCTCATCTCCTCCTGTTGTGGGTGACCAGGACAGCTTATAGAGCACTACATCTCTGGCAGGGTGTGACCAGCTAACCCGGAAACTCTCTGAGGTGACCTCGTTGGTTGTCAGACTGAATGGAGCTGGCATGAGCTCTGATTGAGACACCACCACACACACAGTTTAGGTTCAGGCTGAGCCTATCAGTCCAGCTTGATTAATGACATCCACCAATACACTTCAGACACTTCTAGGCATCTGAGCACATTGTTGTCCTAGATTCATTCCGTTTTAAAAGCTTCACCCACCCCAACCCCACTTCTGATAGCTGAAGCCTCCAGTCCTCTTAACATTTGTCTTGTTAATTTTTGCTCTCAGGGACTCTAGACCGACAATCTATTTTCAAGGCTGTCTTCAATGTGTTATTGTGCTTTGTTCTTGATTCGACCTTGGTAAATATTTAGAAATTGTATCAAGTGTCCACTGATGTATGTTGTGCAAATGGAACAAATACATGAAATTATGCTCAATTTTTTTCTGTAACTCCTGGGCTGTGTAATTGTGCAAAGCACTTCTGTTAAATTGTGTCTCTTTAAAATGTGCAAATGAAATAATGTATATGCTTAATTGATTTAAAACAACAGGAGGATAAATAATAACAACATTTTCATTTGTAGGTGACTGTTCCTTTAATTCAGAGAAGGCATTTAATTTTGACTATAATTTTTTATACTTTATACTTTAGCATAAAACTTGTTAAAGTTGTCTGCAATGTCAGAACACCCACAGAACAAGGTAACTTGGTAAATGAAGCCCCAAATCTAATAGATTCCAACAATGTTACAGGCAGACAAAGGAAATTCATTCTAGCTAAGAGCAAATTGTAGACTCTGTACAGTGGCAAATTGTAGATGTTCACTTAAATAGGGAAATCATGGTAAAAATATGCACATACATGTACATGTTAAATCAACATCGCTCAGTGTAGACAAGGTTTGTTGCTGACCTATCTGATTTTAATGAATACCAATGGGTATCTTGGCCTGTCTCTTCTGTATTATTTGCATAATCATTTGCATAAACCCACACCTACTACACAAAATATACTTTCCACCTTGATAAAACAGAAGAAATTAATCAGTCACTTACTTGTTGTGAATCCACCACTGAGAGGCTCTGATTGGCCAGCATCATAGATTGCAAAAACTGCAACGGTGTACTCAGTTAAGGGGGACAGATTTTTCAAGTACACGTTGGTGACAGGACCCAACACCACCTGAAGCAGACAGCAGAAAAATAACACATGATGTATTTAGCTGCACTAAATTAATAATGGAACAAGCTTGCAAATCATTGTTATGATTAATAATAACTACAGATGAAACAGTTTATAATTAGTGCTATAAATATTGAGACAAACAGCCTCGCAAAAACTCTGAAGGTTAAATGGGCATGAACGTGACTGTGTGTGTGTGTTTATTTAACAGAGAAAGAAAGCTTGTTGTGTGCTGTAGGTTCTGCTCTGGCAATCACCTCGCTGGTCTCGACACCACCTGTCTTGACGTACATGACACGATAGCCCTTAACCTTACTAGAAACTGCGTCCCAGCTGAGTCGGACAGAACTGTGGTCCACTTCTGTGACTCGCAGATTACGTGGAGGCTTCAGGGATGCTGCGGGAAAATACAGACTCATTGTCATTATACGTCTTCATTTTCCACTGGTCATGTGACCTCAACATTAGGATTCCAACATAGAATTCCCAGTCCCAATGGCAGTTGCATGGCATAAAAGTATTTCTTAACTGAGTTACTAGATTCACAAAGACATGCAGTAAGTAGAGTTGGTCTGGAAAACTCACTGGTGGTCTCCTGCGCTGTAGCAGGATCACTAGCCTCCTCTCCAAACATGGCATAGACTGTTACTGTATATTCTGTTGCAGGAAGTAGCTCCTGTAACTCCACATCAGTCACTGTTTCATCCACTTTTAACTGTATAACAAAAATAACAGTTATGCACTCTTAAATTCGTCTAACACATCATTTGAATTTTTAATAATTTACTTGCAATATTAATATAGGGAAAAAACTGTAAATAAAAACATAATATCCGAGTTTGGCAAGTCTAAATTCCACAGGTTATTTGCTTTATTCATTTCATTGCCTGAAGGCTCTGACAGACACAGATGAGTGTGTAGCCAAGGGAACTCAAATGTGATGAATGTTATTCTTTTACAGCTGCTATTTCAGTGGAAGTGTCATCATGGTGGCACACACTTAACGTTCCCACAAACACGCACAGACGCACACTCACAAAGATGATTTGCAGCCTCACCTCCCTTTCATCTACAGTGTCGCTGCTCAGCGGAGCGTACAGGATCATGTACCCAGAAGCCCCTTCTGCGTCCCTCCAACGGGCTCTCATACTGTTGTCAGTCACATCATACAGCTTCAGATCACTCACTGATGGTAGTGCCACTGATACACACACAAATGAATTCATACAAAACTCAGATGGACAATGGTTTATACGTGTTCATATCGGTTTGTGTGTAAACAGCAACTTTTTTTTATATATTCTTCTTGTTGCACAGTAAAAATAGCTAAACATAGCTAACAAAACAAATTTACTTGAGAAGCAAAGAAAATAAACCTTGTTTTGGAGGAAAATATCTTAAAGTTATTCAACTGAGTTTTCAACTGAGCATGTTTCAAGCACAAACAAGATTTATGCTTACAAGAAACAACTATTTGCCAGAGGGATAAGAAAAATAAACTACAAGATATTTTCTCTGAAAACGAGATTTCAAGTCTTATGCAATTTCTTAAAGTAAAGTAAATTTGTCTTGTTTTACAGATGCTCAGATAGTTTTACTGAAGAACAAGAGAAAAACACTGAGTAAGAAACAGATTTTTTTCCCAGTTTTGTGTGTAATCATAATTTTTGGAGTGTTGTGATGTGTATGCTAGTGCAGATCAAATGTAAAGTGTTCTGTCTTCTGAGAAGATTTTGACGTTTTAAAAGTGAATTTGACAGAGTGTAGTAGAAGCAGGAAAGTTTTTCACTGTGGAATGAGCACCCGTAGATATTCCTCCACTGTTTCCCCGTGCACTATTCAACACATTTTAAGCTACCACAAACCCAAAACTTTAAACATCTATAGTCAAGCACCAAATATTGCAGACATCAGCAGTGTTTTAATAGTACAACTAATATCTCGACAACACTATTGACTGATGTTTGCCTTAAAAAAAGCTTTATATATACAGAGGTTTAAGAAAGCAGTGATAGAACTCTACAGTATAAAGACACTTAGTGTAAAGATCTGGGCATGTGGTTTATGGGTAAGTACTATTCTACACTGAAATCGTGTTGAAGGACATACATATAGCACATGTGTTTTGAGATGTTCTGTACTCTCACATGTGTTCTCGCTGCCTCTGAGGGCGTCGCTTGCCGAGCTGCGGTACACGGCAAACACTGCGATCTCATACTCAGTCAAAGAGTTTAAATTCTGCAGGACCACTGAATTCTCTGTGCCGCCCACCACAATCTGTAAAGCAAGACAACAGCTGTTTGTGGTAACCAGCACAGCAGTTTGAAAAATAAATAAGAAAGAAAATGAAACATCAACCATGTTAAATAATTACTGATGGTGTGGCAAAGCATACTGTAGCATATAATATTTATAGTATTGTGCTGACACCCATCTCAAGCCATATAAAAAAAAAAAACGAAAAATGATATAAAAGAACAATGACCCCTAAACCACTGTTGTTATTTTAGGCACATTTAAAAATGTATGATTGTTGCTGCACTAGTGGCAAAAAACATTAAACCAGGTGACATTTATTTTTAAATTAGATAGAAAAAGAAACTGTTAATAATTAACACTAAAAGTACTTGAACACTTTCTGAGTGTCATCTGGAGGACACCGGCTGGCAAAAGTCTGGCTCTTAGTAAGACCTCTGACAACATTACCATACATCTGCCCAAACACATTGTCTTTACCATTTCCATTAGGAATAGTGTATCTTACTGCAAGAGAACTTTTCACAGCCTATTCAGAGATCAGGTCATAGTGTCAGACAGACTGAATTAAGTAGCTCTGAATTTATTAAGTGGAAAGTTTGGCTTAATGAATAAGCAAAATAACACTGCATATTAACAGTGCAATTTAACATATAGTAATCTAAAGTCAATAAACAATAAAATGT
The DNA here is from genome assembly GCA_036877545.1 of Yasuhikotakia modesta. Classification (NCBI taxonomy): domain Eukaryota; kingdom Metazoa; phylum Chordata; class Actinopteri; order Cypriniformes; family Botiidae; genus Yasuhikotakia; species Yasuhikotakia modesta. Next base: position 37,964 of record JBAJNP010003475.1, read on the forward strand.
TGACTGGTCACCTCTTCCAGGACATCTGCTCTGGTTGGATGATAGACCACCCGGTATTTTTCCACATTGCCCGGTGCACGAGTCCAGGACACACGAAAACTGTGTGCAGTCACTTCAGATGTGACCAAGTCTGTGGGTGGGAATACTGTTTCCTCAGGTACAGAATCTCCTGCCAATGAGGAAATCAAGAGGAAATCATTAGTCACTGACTGACACAGTCAAAGTTTCTGTGAATCCCTGATTTATTCCTATGCAAACTGGTGAAATCACTCACGCTTAATTTCTTGGTCCTGATGCTCAACTCCATCACACACAGTCTTGGTCAGACCATCCACTATAGTGCTCATGATACTGAAGTCAGCCACATTATAAACATGTGTGTCTTCTGGTTTGGAGGCGATGGCCCTTAATTCATTCTCATCAGCATTCTTTACACCTATGTGGAAACACATACACACAGGTCAATGTAAACACATTTCTAGAAAGGATACAGTAGCTAGTTTTGATCATCTGTTTGTGTCTACATAATTTTGTCTGATTATGTAACTATTTAAGCAATAAAATTTATAAATTATTACATTAAATTATTCCTGAAATATCACACATTAACTATTCATCTAACCTCAATGTTATTTAACATTGGACAGAATCTTTCTCTCACACAACTAAATAAACTGCATAATTTAAACTTAATATACAAGTAAAGGCCAATAAGTAGGATAAGTACAATGGCCCTTTTTGGTATCCACCAGCTTAATTTCCTTTATGTCCCCTGCCCTGTAGACTGCTCTCCATGTACACTCCATGTACAGCTTATGTGAAATCTTTTAATACCAATGGCAAATAACTCGACTCCAGCATCTCTCAGGCTCTGCGCAGGTGGGAGAACATCATCCTGGGATTTGCCATCCGTTATCAGAATTCCAATTTTGGGAACATTCCCACGAGCCCCAGACTCAGGTTTGAAGCTGTTCTCCAAAATGTAGGTAAGAGCAAGACCTAGGAAAGCACATATTAATAAGAACGTATTAAAGGAGAACAACTGCAAAGTGATCAAAGATTTTAGATAGCAATGGAGAATTCCTTTCTGTGTACAAGTTTCTGTGTACAGGAATAAACCATCACCTAGGTGTGATCCGTATTTTAGAAAAAAAGAGAGATTTGCTTAAGGGTCTAAATACATTTGTACTTCACATGAAGTGACTTTTGAAGAAAATTGAAGAACCTGAGGTGACATACCAGTCAGAGTGTTTCCTCCTTTGTATGGCAGGTTTTTGACAGCATCTATCACTGCATCTTTTGTGCTAAAGCCATTCAAGTGCCACTCAATCCTTGGATCTCCACTGTACTGGGCCAGTCCTGAATAAGCAGAGCAGACACTGAGAAAGCACATTGGCCACATGCACAACATATTCCAACTAAACTTCACATTCTGGTTAAGCCTGAATTCTGACACTGACTCCACATCCACTA
>JBAJNP010003476.1:0-39423 GCA_036877545.1 Yasuhikotakia modesta
GAAAAAGAACATTATCTTGCAGTGATTCCACCTACCAATAAGATGAGTAAAATCCACATCCAGTCTTTCCCTGTAGCCGAAATCAGGATCCATCCCATTGCGGTGAAGGACAATCTGGGACACACACTCCTCAATCACCTTGTAATACTGAGGCCTGTTATAAAATGAGTGCACACACACGCACCATGAGTGAAGGGGCACAGTATGACAAGAGCCAAAGCGGTTAACTTCATATAAAATACTGCCTCATGCATTGCTGTTAGGACAACACTTCATAAATCATTTGCTAAGACATATCTTTTAATGGCATTTCACACCATTGAATTAAGACTTCCTTCAGTGCGTAATGAAATCACTGATGGCAAAGCATACAGCCAGAGAGTGATTCTGTGACTTTGTCCACTCAAGGTGAAGACAAACTGACTCTGGGCCTCCACGCTTTCCTCTTTAATTTGCAATCATCTTTGGCAATTAAGGGCACCAATAAAACCTGTAACGCAAATCTAATCAGTGTAATTTGTGTAATTAGTCGCACAATGGCAGGAAAAACACGGCCGTGTGTTTGGAAAGGTGACAATGACGGGACTGCGAGTAAATGGGTCTGGGACTAGACGTTGCCACAGTGCTTAGCATGTGACCTTTTCCAAGTTATATTACCAAATTTAATTGCAAGTGACATTTAACAAATACTATGTCGACTTAAGCCGAGCTTCGTAATGGCAAATAATTATGTTCCAAGCATGACCTTGAATGTCTCTTGTAGGCATTCAATTTTCCTACCAGAAATGTTCAGTCTCTTGTTCAGGCTTCCAAATTCTAATGAAAGAGCATGACTTGAAAAATGTTTTGAAATAACATTACAAGTTTCAGTTAATGCCACTTAATTCTAAGGCATTAGATTTTTTTAATCTCCAAACACTCTTGTATGGTGAACAATGTTTGCTGAGAAGCATACCCAAGCAAATGAATGAACAGCAGAGCTTGTTGACCCAAGGTAATAAATTATGCAACAACAGGAGTGTCAATTTGCCTATGTTTGCTACATTACATATTCCAGCCAGCTCTGCTGCATTTAAGGTGTGTTCTGTGTTCAAAATGGGAAAAAAATGTTATTTGCTAAATTCAAAAGTAGAAACACCTGTGACAGATTCAATATATTGCAATTTTGGACCACAAGATCWKAGTTTCTGACTGTTGCCTCAGTAAATGTGCAAAGGTGACCTCTGACTGTTATAATCTCATTTAACATAATAAACTAAAATAAGATTTTTTTTTTAAAACAGAAAAGCACAATTATAAAATCAAAGAGGTCTGTGCGTCTTGTCATATCCTTTAAACACGGAACACAATTAGAATAAACCAGCTATTACGGCATTAGCTATAATTGGATGTCTCTCTCATCTCAATGACAAAAACCACCAAACAAATAATCGTATCCACACAGTTTGCCAATTCAGGCTGTTGTTGTATAAGACATGGCAGAGATGTGTAATAAGCGTGAAGGAGGGGGGGTGGGGGGGGCGTTGAGGGTGGCAGAAACTGATAGGGCTGTGAGTGTCACCGAGCCTGGCTTAGTGGCAAGGTTCGAAGCTTACTCCTGTCATTGGTGTACACTATATCATTATCTCAGTAAGCCGCCCTATTTTCTCAGCATCCTGGCTACCGCCACTGCCGCATGCTGGATATAACCGGGAAGGAGAAGACTGACCCAGAAACGTCAGACCACACCAGAGGAGTCGGCATATGTCCTACTCAACAGAGGCTTCGTTCCTTCTCTCTCAGCCTGGCACCTTCCCTGCCTGCCTCTCATCTCCCATCCAACCTCTGCTCCACACTGCCCATCTAATCTTCACATCAGTCACGGCCAAAAGTAGAAGATGTGTTCCATATACACTCCCTCTGATCTGCTGGTGTTAGTGATTCTGTTAGTGAATCTTTGAGTTATCAATCATCTCCTCTGCTGATCCAAAAGGACAAACAAACGTCTCAAGGACATTAGTGCAGCATTATTACAACATTTATATTAGTTTCTTTCACAAAAAAAATTGAGGTAAAAGTTTCTAAATGAAACTTTCAAGGAATCAAAGAGTCAAATGAGGACAAAAATGGCTGGTTGTTGTTCCTGGAATGAAAATATCTTTAAATCAAACTGTGTAATGTATTGGCATGGACGGCTTTTTCACAGCTGCCTTTGATCACCGGCACAGCCCCGAACACCTATGAGGAAGACGGTCTGTGTCGACTGATGCAGTCTAAAGTAGAAAGATGCCACCAGCTCTACCTCTCTCCTTGGAGACCCGGCCATCAAAGCTTGCAAGGATCCCTTTAATCTAAAATTACAGCCATACAATTTCCCAACCAGCAATCCAATCTACATAACATGATTCGGCAGGTTCAAAAGCAACACGCCGGTGACAAGAACTTTGTATAGTGACATTGATAGCTAATATACAGCTGCGTGTAAAACCACAAACATGACTGTATAGCCACTCTTTAAGCAGTAATCAGCGGAAATGTATATTTTAAAGGGTGTCTTTAATAATCACATGCATTTTATTTAGCATTTGTAGAGATTTAGTGTGTTTCAGCTTCACAGTCACACACAGTGTCGGGGTGTTGAAGTCTTCTATGCTACTTCCTTCCTGTGTGTTTTTTATTTCTCACAGTCTCCACAAGCCATAAAATACATTATTCATGGCTCAAAGTGAGCAGCAACGTGTCCGTGTTACATTTCCTCCTTATCGCTTCTCGCTGCCTACTTTATTAAACATTTTACCTCAGCAACAGTGAATGAAACTAATCAGTGGTGTTTAGTTTTTGCAGTTTTTATGCAGTGAATATAAAGAATGAGACACGCTGGCACTCACCTGATGTAGTAATCATTCCTGATTAGCAGCAGGTGTTGGAGGATGGACAGGAGGTAAGATTCTGATCCTGTGTCTTTCACCATGTTGGACAGAAGGTGATACACCTCACCCATATCAGTACACAGCAGGTTAAGAAAAAGCATCACACTTATCTTATAATACAGCATTCATGTGGTATTTATATGGCAAAATATACATGCAACAATATGCATGTAGCATGAACACTACAGATATTGAAGTTATTAGTGCATTAGCTTGATGGCACGTGTTTTAGTGTGCAGAGATTTGCTATATATCAAAGCTTATAGTAGTATGGAACAACAAGCGTTTCATTAATAAACCACATGGAGAAGTAAAATGTTGTGCTTCACACACACACACACACACACACACACACACACACAGGTTTTGGAAATATAGACTGATTTTGTTGGTACTTCTCATGTGTGGGCTGCTTTAGATAGTGAATGCTAAATGAATCAATGTAAATAAAAACATGTTTCTTGATTAGAGACATGCCATGAAACAAAGAAAAACATTACAAACACTTATAAAACCCTTGGTTAAAGGATGGAAATATCAAAAGCAATACCACTAATATTTACAAGTTCATGTCCACCACTCATTGAAGAATCTGTTTTTGGGGGTCAGATTCAAAAGGTGAGTCCAACCAGAACTAATGCTGCTCGCATGCACTTGTGTCTTTAGGGATCCAATTTGCCAACATGACTAAACACAAGACCTTAAAGAAAAGAAGTGACAGAAAAGCATCTCTACTCTATCCTTCAGGGGGCAAAACTCCCTGCCCTGAATATGTACTAAATACGAATTCTCTAAGTTTGATTATTTAAAGCTATAAAACATGGATCAGTCACTTCCTTTGTTACTTATTTATTGTTTTGGCTGAAATCTTGGTTTGTTTTGCAGGTCTCCAAAAAGATGTGCTCTTAAACTTGCAAACAGTATTGATTAAATGTCCGACATCTCCTTCTAAAGAGAAAGGGCAGTGGCTTTTGATGTCTAAAATAGATAGCCATCACTGTCTCTTTTGTTTTGTTCTGCATCTCTTTTTTTTAATAACTATTAATAACTATTATGACATCACTGACACCCATGTTCACCTGAGTGAAACAGATCATTGTCTATTTTTAAAATCTGCACATGGTTAAAATCAAATGTTATAATTAAATACAGCTATTCACTATATCATATATCATAAAATGTTTCAATGCAGTAAATCCACCTAATGTCACTTCAACCCGAAATATCAAATAAATAAAACATACAAGGAAAAACAGGATAAAAATAGTAGGCTTTTGGCAACTAAAAAGCGTCTCCAGAAGATATTTATCTTCTTTGAAGAGCACGAAAGCCGATGAGAAAATGTTCCTATTTGTAAATATCAGCACAAATAGAAGATAAGAGGCAAGTGAAAAATTTACTTCAGTTATTGCATGTACTGTAAGTTTTGACAGTGTCTGTTGAAATATTTACAAACTGACTGCAGAGTGATGCACTGCTTGTGCTGAAACATCACCACACATACTTTCTAAAAACAAACAATATCTGCTGTATCTGAAAGGTACAGTGGATTCGTCCCCATTTAATTAAAACAACCTGCCTCTGATCAGGGTATATATTTGTTATATATCTTCAATAAACTTCAATAAACAGAATCTTAACTTAACAACGTAGTGCTGTCATGCACAGCATGGAAACTTTTAAATAAAAATACACAGGCACAGAAGTATTAATAAAATATGTTTGGTCTGGTCACACCCTCATTATCACTGCTGTCAGTCATGACTGAAACATCTTAAATTTTGTTGCATCAGTTTGCATTTAGTATTGCAATCCAAGCCCCTGTGCTGCAGTGAAACTGTTCAATCTGCCCCAGTGCGGCTGAACATGTTCTAATTAACTTCATTTCATATATTATTTCATTTATTCATAGGGTTGTGAGTGCATCCCATGTTCTGTCAATTCAATATGAGAATACAAACATCTTCAAAGCATTGCTGCTGATAACAGAGTTGATCGGCTAAAATGAATTATTTTCTCGATCTTCACCTAAGCAGCAGCAGAGCGCATTGATAGATGTTCTCTCCATTATGTGGGGCCACACGTGTGTAAACAGAGGTACTGCCTGTATTGTTGGCATGTTTACAGTAATATACTAGTGGGAGGTGATACATAAACATGAGCTGGATTAGCATTGGGCTGAGCCATACAAAAGCCAGAGAGGGAGGGGCAATCAATTGCCCTCCATAATCTGCATTTAATATTCAACTACTACAGTCTAACTTGAACTACAGTCAAACCTGAACTGGACACAAGTTCAAGTGTTATAATGACACAAAGTTCTACAGGTTAATATTCATAAAGCAGCCAGAGTAACAACATAAAGGGTACGATTCTGGGAATCAATTCAGAAAAATGTTGTGCCACTTTCGCGCATGGTATGTCAAAGCAAACACCTGCGTCTTTTCCGCAGTGTACTTTAATCAGGAGCTAAATGCACTAAAATAGCAGTGCGCAGTGAGCTTTTAAATCATGTTATTTTCATTCTGTTTGTGCAGTTCAATCAAGCACACTTTCACCTATTTAAAGATTGAGGATTGCAGGGATAAAGCAATGCTGCACATTTATTGTAAAGTACAGTATGTCAAAAACTGTAGGATGTTGCATTTTCCAGAGCTTAGCACTCAGAACCGGCCCACAATACCAAAATTGAGCTAAGCTAACAGCATTCAGCATAGATTTTGTTACATGATTTGCATAATTCTTTTAGTGAATCAAGCGCTGAAACAACACAGGCAGCGCATGCAAATAAACAGCACGATTCATTCTCAGTCAGTTCTTTGGTGTTTAGAGAGAAAAAAAGGGGAAAAGAAAGACTGAGAGAACGTTGCTTAGACACGCATATTACACAAGACACTTACAGATCAATGCCAAATTGTCCTTAGAGACAAATGTTGTGTCTCTTACTCAGTTGGCTGCTCAGGAAAATCATTAGTCCAGACAGCCTGAACTAAAACTCTGGCTTTTCTATCAATTCATCAAAGCTTCCCCTCTGTGAGCTAATAGAATAAGGTGCAATGATAAAGATCAGGATTTTTGCCTGTAATCATGTACACATGCACACAACAACAATGTTAGAGTTAAAACTGCTGTAAATAAGTTTTGTTTACTGGTGAACCTATTAAAGGAGGAAACATGCTAATCAAGAAAATATCGCATATGGCTACCATGTACATGTAGATGTTGTCTCAGGGGTCAGATGTATCTGTAGACGTAGAAACAGGAAAAAAAAAATTATGTGAACGGATTTTTATGGCATAGCATAGCCTGTCCACATATTTAAGACAGGGTATGAAACAGAGACGAGAGGTGAGTGTGGGGGTTGCTCTCTGTGGCTCTGCGATGTCAGTATAATGAGTTCAGGGCCAGAGGAGGATGCTGGGATATGCGTGTGCTGTGTGCATTTGTTGATGTGAAGAGGTTTGTTTACTATCAGCATTGCCAAAGACTGGATTGGAATTGAAAAAAAAAACAAATTCTCAAATCCCTTCCGAAAGGACTTGGAGCCAGGAGCCCCACTGGGCAGCCCACGGCTGCTCTGTATGGCTATGCACATAAGCGAGACAGCAGTTTAAGGATATTCCATCTCGGCCCGGATGTCGTCCAGCCTGTGAGACATTTCAATGGAATCCTCTTCCTTATTTTCATTAAACACCTTCAGCTGAATGTCCAGCTCCTCAGTCTCCTTCAGCTCCTGTGATGACAGCAGTGATATGAGAAAAATGAGTGACTCACAAAGTCATATGTAAGTTATTGATGGATTAGACTTCTAACAATTGACTAAACTAATATTAAGAACTAGGCCTGGTTTTACAGACAGGGCTTAGTTAAAACAAGAAGTCACTTTTATAGAGGTGGATTAGAGAAACCATTACTGTGTACATCTTGAGACAAAACAATGGCACTGAAATATATTTTTACGTCACCAAGTTGCTTGTAGTTATGATAGCTCAGTTTAGTTTAGCTTAAGGTGTTGTCTATAAAAACATATACTAGAGTTTTTGAATTTCTTATTTTTTGTTGAAAGTGATGCATTGAAAGACGCAGCTTTTCTGACAGGTTTTTAGTGTTCAAAACTTCATATTTTACATATTACTTGTCTCTGACTCACTGCAAGTGGTTGAGATGACAAAACAAATGCCAATTACAATCGAAATCTGATTAGTTATTACATAGCTGACAGTCAATCTGCCATTTTAATATTTCAATCTGTTTTCCCACAGTACACAGATTGTCCTGAAATCTATACCTGCAACATATGTGTGAGATACCGGGGGTTAGGAAGAGAGATACAGAGAGAGAAAGAAAGGGAGAATAAAATGGTTCACGTTATAACTTCACTATGAATCACTGCTGGTGTAGTTTATGGACAGTGAAAAGCCAAATGTAACCCAATTTCTGTAGTTATCAATCAGCAGGCTGTACTTCAGGCATGCCATCTGTCTAAAAAAGAACAGCCAATCAGGGAGGCAGGATCCTTGTAATGCCGCAGTAGGAGGCAGAACTCTCTCTCTCACACTCATACTCACACTCTCTCTCTCTCTCTCTCTCTCTCTCACACACACACACACACACACGCACGCACGCACGCACGCACACACACACACACACACACACAGTACACAATCTTCAGAAATGTGTATTCATCAGATGCCATTCACTATCTCTTATTGAGTATATTGTGCGTCTCATTTGTCTTTTACTTTGTTTCTTTCGCTTTGCACTTCACCACATTTTGAGGATACTAAAACCTGGAAACTCATTATTCACAATTAGGGAACAATGTCATATTTAATTGTCCTATTAAACTTTCAAATACATTATTCATAAATTACGATAAGCTCATCATATGCGGGGGTAGATTGAGATAATTATAATAATTGCCGCAATAATATGGGGAGCAGTCAAAATGACTTATTAAGAGTGAGGAAATGGCCACATAAATGAGATTGTGAGTGATGTGCAGGCCGGATTGCGGCTTTGTGGAGATGTGAAGCGTGGATCTGTGTGCTGATTGATAATAATGTGTGGAGAACTGCCTTTATAAAACAAAGCTGTGCCATTAGAACCAGAGAACATGGCAACAATTTGGTTCATACTTTAAAGTCTGCAAGTGTTCTATAAACCGTTTACATATATTTTGCATTCATTAAATATGAATGACTGTCATTTATTTGTACCACTAATGTCATCAAACAGAATTACATTAACAGCGAATAAATAAAGAGGTTTCCTTAACATTCCCCATCTCCCATTGGCCAGTCAAACAGATACTAGGTCAGCCATTGGTCAGCAAAACTATAGAATAGCTTGCATACAGTTGTGTCTGCAAACTAATACACAATATGGGAATAGATAAAAATGTAAAAATAAAAAAGGCAAATTTAACACTTATCTTACGCTGAACCTTTTGTAAGTAGATGTTTATTTTATAGACTGTTATTCTCCAGCAAAATGCAGTTGTATGTTTTAATATAAATTTGAACATAAGAAAAAGTGTAGAATATTTGCCAGACTCACTGGTAAGATCTTCTTGAGGCCACATCGCAGGAATTCATTTCGTAAGTGTATTCTGAAGTCTAAATCATCCGGGGAGGTAACAAGGGCATTGATCAGCTGCATGCAGGCCACCTGCAATTACACACACACACACACACCTCCACTTAATGCAAGTTTCTGGCTGTCACTGATTAAAATGTAGTACCTTGTAACAGCCTCTTATTTATACTGCTATCTCTCATCTTTAAGAAGAAAATCAATGTATTACATTACATCAAATAAAATGAATACATAAGGATGGGATGAAATGAGGCAGTTGGTACTTTGAAGGGCTCAAGAAAACGCAGTATGAGGAAACACGTAGGAGAGGGAAGCAGACCTGACTGAACAGATGTGTATTTTTAATTGATTTATCGGATCAGGGCAGTAGGCAGGGAGGAGCACTGATGGTTCTTAACAGGCTATAAGGTGGCTCCAGGGAGCGGGGAGGAATGCTTGCCGCATAGCTGATCGATGTCGAGTGGTTAGATTCCACTTTACGGGCATGTAAGTATTCCTCCTATAGCTCCTCCCGCTCTGGCCTGGGCTTTGGTGCTGGTGTTGGACTGCATGTGTAATTCACTTGAATATTTTTATATCAGCCAGGAAAGGATCCATCGTTCTCAAGTTAGCTGGTTTGCCCTTTGAGGTCTTGTTAAAAGGGCCATACGCAAGCAGACACCAATGGAAACCAGACTAGCCAGAGCCTTAGGAAAGACACAATTTTACACCGCTTTCAGAAAACAACAGCCATCTGTAGGAGAAGCATAGGTTTGACTCTGTCTGCCAGCCAGGGGATTTTGAGACTGAGCAACTTTCAACACAGAACAAGACAAAACAGAGTGTTGTTTATAGGGAGCATGTCGGTGTTAATGGACGCTCTTTGCGCAGCCATAAGCAGCAAAGTTTCAGGACTGTGCAATGGTGTGTGATCTGAGGCTGCATAAGTACTGCGCTGGATGTGAACCGGTGGCATTAAGCATCAATGCTGTATTTCAAAGCCTCAGGTATCAGGAGCTGCAGACAAACACAATGCATTCAACTTCACTACACCAAGGCATTTCCGAGTCTCCCATCATGCACATTTCTAAACTTTTTATATTGTCTTCTATTCCCTTTCCAGCAATTATTTCAGTTGGAATCATTAGAGGCCCTGCTGAGTGAATCTGGATCACTCTTCCGAGTTTTCCTGAGGGCAAATGCATTTCATCGTCAGCTGTGCTCACATCAGCGGCGTTCGGGTGGCGCTGTGGATTTGCTGGTGCAGGTTGAGTAGCTTATTTCCTTCATTTTGGGTTGAGTGTGCGCTGATGAGCTACTGTTGCACAGTGGCTTCCAGCAGGGTAATTAAAAAAAGCACTGCTGGGACGGCTTAAAGTTTGCGTGCTTCCGTCACTGCGACGACAAAGTGCATTTTAATCATGTTTAAAAAGTCAGGCTCCGCAGCCCATCGTAGGTTCAAAAAGCGTTTAATTTCTTGAACTGCCTGCGTCAGTGAGGTGCTTTAATTTTCTTCACAATTAGTGCCGCTTCTTTTTATTAACAGCTTCTTTTTTAGAAGAAAACAAGGAATAAAATCAGGATTTTATTTTTTCCCTTTTCCTGGTGCTTCTCGTATTGTCTGCTCTCCCAACAGCAAGGCAAAGATTAATGATTTGGCTAATGACTGTGTGAGGGGCTTGTCGTGCTCGGTCACAGATCACTGCAGGTTGCAGCGAAGTATGCATGATGAATACAGGTGTGTTGCTGCATTCTTGCCCTTTTGATTCCGTTCCTCTGAGACCAGACTGAAACTCTGAGGAAAAAACTCCAAGAGAGGAGAAATTATAAAGTAACTATCCTTGTAAAAATATACATTTTTTTACTACTTTACAGACCTCTGGGTTCCTTGTGTGACCTGGCTGGGGCTGATTAGGGTTTAAAAAACATGCCCCGTTTCATTATAATAGCCAGCAGCCAGATTCCATCATAGGGCATAGGTGGCAGGGTTGACGGACGACCGCAGAACACAATGAGTAGAGGGATTGGGGAACTTGTTTACATGTCAGGGTGAGCCGAAGTGCAGAGGAGCTTTGAGTGACAGAAGTGCCAATTTTTACCTGGCTCCAGCATTGAAGACCCGGGTATTGAGTGACACTGAACACAACAGATCCACAACAGATCAGCTGCTTATTATTCAAAATAATCTGCTAATTATTTGAAATAAGTTAAATTAAACATGAGGTTATATATAACAGAAAACCCAATGCTAATGTGTTTAGTCATTCCTCATTATTTAGGATAACAAAGGCGTGGGCTAAACACCACCCAGAGTGCGCTCAGGGGTTGCCTTTTTGTAGGTTTTACTGCGTTTTTTTTTAATCAAAGATTTTGGAAAAACTCCTTTACAGACATCAAAACAGAAATAAATGAGAAAACAGTTGACATACCATAAAGCAACACAGAGCAACACATATATCTGTCATCTGGAATTTTTTGAGGTTTGTATTCTTTTAAAAAAAACAGACATTAATATATTGTTTTAATGAAAATGCTTGGGATAGGCCAACTTTATTGTGCTGTATGTCAGTGCAAAAAAAGTTCTTTTTTATGTAAATCGGTCTGCAAATATGCAAATATGATCATATGATGGAGAAGAGCATTAAAACCAGACAAGTGGTGCAGACAGGCACACTCTCCTCAACAGCCAATCTAGGTGTCTGGAACACAAGGTGAGGTCTTATGCCAATTTGTGGTAGCCTGCTGTATTCCTTCCAGAAGATCTGGTATTGCGGCATGCAAATTGCTTTCAACACAGAGTGTGTGGCCACATTTACGCTGTCATCTGATTTGCATAATTCCTTTAGTGAATCTGGCATTGAAACAACGCAGACGTACATGCCAATAAATGATGCTATCAAGCGAGTGCAATTCATTCCTGCTCCTTTTAATTCCTGTTTAATCTCATTGCTTTCTAGGAGAAACAATTGAGAAATTCTGGAGATCTGTGGGTACTCACTTTGCAACCATGCAGGTCTGTGCTACCTGACGGTGTGTCAAAAATAGACAGTGTGATGAATTACAGCAAGCAGGTCATGAGGTGGAGTGGCAGGTGGGGTAGGGCGGTGCTCTGTCTCTGTGCTCAAACTAAAGGGCATCTTACTGACCTGCAGCTGCTGGGCTTCGTGGTTCTCCAGCCCCTCCACTATTGAAGCAAACCTCTCCTTATTATTCCTCTCTGCTGCAATGGTCATGGCTGCCAGGATCTTATCCAAACTGAAGGAAAACAAGACACAGAGCAATGTGTTAAATAAACATGCTTTTTCATCAAAAGGCTGTGACATTGGCTAAGAATGTTCAATTGAACTGATAAAAGCTTGTAATCTCAGTGTCGGGTGTTTACAAAGAGAACTTGGAACAATGTCACAGCCTTTTATGCAGAGTTATAGCCCATCACAGGTGTGCAGTACCAAACAAGCCTAATGTTCTCTACAGTAATAAGAGGAACGCGATGGTCTACAATACATGACGCTATCAACCACAGCAACATAAAAGGCCAGAAGTGATGAGTTTGGACAGAAGTACAAAGTGTTGTGTGAGGAAGCAAATTAAGGACTTTACAAGGTCTAATGTCTGTTTTGCTGACTCAAGCACTGGTTGACTGCAGTCCAGGGCTGGGGGAAGGAAGAATAGAATACATCATAGACAAAATAATATTTGTTCAAATTAACCAGTGCAAGTATATAAACAGCCCATTTGGTAGACACCATACAAACACACACACACAAGTATATCAAGTATATCAGTATATCTGCAAAGCCTGTCATTACATCATTTATCACTCAATTTATCACTCAGTAGTGATGAGGTATGACTGGGGGTGTCCTACTTTTATAACTGATATTGTATATGCTTTTCGCACTTCGCTAGAAACAGCAGATAATAAACGCTATAGACCAGCAAGCTACACCAAACAACCGTGCCTTGTTGTTTCACTTGCCCTATTGTGGAGAGAAGTTTTGTCGAGCAGCTATGTATAAGATCTGTGTTTTGTGATTAAGTTGTAGTCGTGAGTGGGTTGTTCCGAGGCTTTCATGCTGGTTCAAACATGGCTTCAGAATAAGCTACACCTGCTCGACTCCTAAAGAACGGCTTAGATGTGACAGCACTAAACATAAGCCGGTGTCACCGTGAAGCGCTTTGAGGGGGAAGGAGCTAGTTTCAGCGCTAAGTGAAGTATCAGCGCTTTTACAGCTGTCACACAAATCTACACACTCTGTGATCACCTGCACACCCATAAAACACACTAATCTTCTCACCTACCACACACGGTTACAGCCAAGCTTCACTTATCACGTGAACGTGTGTTTGTGTGAATACTGAAACATATCGCTGGGCTGAATGTGCTGATACACTGATAATAATGGCTGGCAGCAAGCACAGTTTCTTAATTACTTCTCAGCCAGCACATGTCTGGCTTAAAGAAAGCCTCTGTTTGTTGTACCACTGGACAGTTGTTTTTAAATTTGTTTTGTTGCACAGGAATTACACTTAGTTGCAATTGTTTGCTAAAAAGACATTAATGATATCATCGAGATTCTGTTGTGCAAGCTACTGTCAGGTTAAACCGCGGGTGAAAGCATTTTAAATGTTGTGAATTACTGAGCATTCGCCCAATTGGCATTAGCATCCAAATAAAGGACCACACGGTTGACACCTTAGCTATTAGAGTCTATGTTTGAAGCAGGACGTCACCTCACTAACTAGAGGCTAGAGTTCAGTAATTGGGTGAATAACTCTGTATCCTGCTTTACAAAAATCCAATAGCTCTTTAGAAGACTGCATTAAAAAGTCGATTTTAAAATAATAAATAAAATAATAAAAGTTTTCTTTAAAAAAAAACTTGAAAATAATTTAAAAACTTAAAAACGTAAAAACAAAATCACAAGAAACAATCACAAGATGGTTATTTGAATATACAAAAAAAAAATCAAAGCAATCATTTTACACAAGGATCATTCGATTGGGGTGGAAAAAGTGCCTGGAGTAGCTGTATAGTGTGACAAAAGGGTTGTTGATCCAGTGGGTTTGAAAAATGATGGGGATTGAGCACTTAAAAGGTTAAGAACCACTGCTGTAGACCACTGCACCAGTGTTGTGGCAGACACAACAACACAAACTTTACAGAAAAAAACAGACCTGCTGATCCATTTGACATCGTGGCTGTGCGATTTTTCCAACAAAAACAAAAAATATAAATTAATTTACATTTTATACCTAATGTTATGTTTTTTTACTAACAAAAAGTACAGCTATGCCAATATTATATTCAGAGAGAGAAATACAATACACTGATCTATAAACATATTTCTCAGTGTGCGTTTGTGTACATTGTCAAAATTCCAATCTTGTTGTCAAAAACTCACTTAAGTTTACCAGTAGTAAAATCAGTCTTATACATGTATTATGCATACTTTTACATTATTAAAAGCTGAGATGGACCTCATTTTATATTATTTCAAATCCATAAAAAAAAACAAATCAAAAGATAACAACAGATGTGCACAGGGACTGACATTTAGCTGATTAAATAAACTCACGTGTTCTCTTCTCCAATGATACACACAGCTGACAGTATCTTGACAATCTCAGTCATCATATTAGTCTGCTTGGGATCAATCGCCCTCGCAAGGAGCAGGAGGCTTCGTTCATCCCCCAGAATCCTTTGCAGGCCATACTGAAAACAGAAAGATTCATTTTTATTACACCGTTAAACAGAAACATCCTAAAATGAATAATCCCTTTAAGCTTTTAGCAAACACTAAAAAAGCCCTTGGGTAAAGACAAATATAGGCTCTGTTTTATTGGAACAAAGACAATTAAACAGGTGTGGATATGTTTCTAAGATAAATTCAATTAAGGGCAGAGCAACAGGGACAAATAATCATATTCCTGCATTGCTGTCTTCCTCATAGGGTTTAAGGTGTAGCACCTGACCACAATTTGAGCAATTTAAAAAGAAATGTAATTTACTTGAGCAAAAGCAAAAAAGTGTTTGAAACAAAATAGCATTTAGACATTACACGGCTTAACTAGAAGCTAAAGAGTGTCAAAACAGTTTAACCATAAAAGCAGCCGTTAGAACAGATCAGACTGGATAAAGTGTTTATCTGATAAAGTGTCATTTATGTTTGCTCCTGTTTAATGAATGATGTATTCAATCAGAAACAAAAGCACATTTATTCTTAAGGACAAGTAAGAATTCTGCATAATTTGTTATGTTATGTTATGTTTTATTTGACGTTTGAGGGACATGTTTGCGAGGTACTCAGGGTGTATCCTTGAAATTCCTAACACACCTTATTGTTCATGAAGGCCTTGAGGCATTGAATAAGTTTATGCTGGTTCCTCTTGTCAATGTTCTCTTGCCTGGGGAAAAGACAATGAGTGAGTAAAGAGGGAGATAAGAGCATGTGAACGGGCAGTCCAAAAGCACTGAAGAAAGAGAATATCTTATGCAGACGGCAGTAAGGCCGGTCTACAGTAACTTACTGTTTCTTGTCGAGAAGCTTCTCCAGCACGTCCAAAAGCAGTCCGAGACCCTCATGGCCGAAGTTATTCACCCAGCTGAAAACAAGAGTAGACAGGAAAGAAATTGTGTTAGAATACATAAATGCACCGAAAGTTACACCTTGGGAAAGCTGGGGAAGAGTTGATTAAAGGTTTGAAAAGTTTTGGTCCAGAGGTTTGAAGATAAACTGTTTTTAAGACAACTTTGGAAATCGCTGAATACAAGGTCAGAGCTTTACCTTTTTGCAACACCTGCCAGTGTTCTTATAAAGTCAAACCAAAGAGTGAGTTTTTTTTTTTACTTTCTAAAGTATCTCATCTTTCAAGTGTTAATTTTGGACCCTCCCTATAGCTAGTGACCCAACCTCAGAAACAGACATGTGTAGATGCAGCACGTTAAAAGTAAAGAGCAGACAGAAGCAAACAATCAAATTCTTTGTGTGTGGTGCCTCAGTCCCTTCAGGCAGCGTGTGCAGGCCATGCACTCCTACAGGAAGATAAAGCAATGCATGAGAGATAACAGTAAAACCGATAATGGATTGTGTAAGATAATTAGCTATAAAACACAATGTATCTGGAGACAATAAATGATCTGGGGGAGATAAGAATGGAGAGAGACACAGAATAGGGCTAAACAGCATGTGATCGCATTTAGATTATGCCATTAGCATTACTTGTTCTTAGCTCCAGATGTCAATAAAATAAAATACACAGCGCAATTTGCGCAATAAAGACCAGCAAGTCAATGAGTTATTCTTTTGCTTTTGACAATGATACGGCACAATGCAGCATGCATATTAAAGTCATTTGTATGGACCCATATGGTCATACAAGAGCCTCCATTAGTGTTGATGCCTGTAGCCCAGGGCAGTGTAAAAAGGTTAGAATGCATGTTTTTACAGATCTGCAATGAAATTAGACCAAAATTACAAACACTCAGAGGCTCACCATGCCATTACTCAAAATTCATTAGAAACCCACCAAACTCAATTTGCAACTTATTACCATTTGCTGTACAGTGAATTATAATAGCCCAGTTTGTTAATAAACCCTAACTGTATAATCTTGGTATACATTCTAATTGTCTGTTTACAGGGAGTTTACTGTTTGTTGTTTCCAGTTATGTCTCCTCAGAGTGTTGCAAAAAATCTTCCACAGATCTTCCACAGCAACTTTAAATGATATATCCTGTTCGTCTTATGCAACAGCACAGGTTATGAGTTTAGTATGCAGCAGATGACTGTTGCAAACATGGGGCTAACATGTTAGATAGTGCTGTAAACCCCTATGAAACACTAGCCACCAATGATACTGTACCACTGTGCTTGTGTCATTTAATGAAAAAGAGAGGAAAAAACTAACAACAGTCAATCCAAATTACCAAGCAAACAGGATTTAAGGGAGATGAGCCAGCAGCTCATGGTGAAAGTGTTGAATTGCAGTAGTCTGCAATGAATAAACTTAGCCCAGGTGATGAGCCGAATTCAAATGAAAAAAATCTGTTCACACTACTAACAAGCATGAGAAGGAAAGGAAATCTCTCTTTCAAGGATAATCATGACAGTAAGACATGATTAAATTTAAGAAATCAGCCTAGAGTGCCGTCAAAAGCTTTTATAACTCTTAAGGTGCTGTGTGTGCGTGGATAAAGACAACATGAGTTACTACAACATTAAATCAAAAAACTTTGTTTGCCTGTTTCTTGGTAAGGCTTCATCATAGATCACCTGCCAGCATTTCTTGGAAACTTGTGTCGCTGAGTAATCAACGCATCATTTCCTGTTAAATCAGCTTATTGGTGACCTCTTCATGCTCTGTGGCATGCATCCAACAAATTGATTTGGATTTATTCATGAAATATTGATCGCATTAATCCTGGAGTTAGGTGTCAGCAAAGCCAGCAGGGTTGCTTTACACAAGCACATACGTTTTAGGGGTTAAGTAAAATACACATACCCTGTCAAAGAACAATCATGTTCATAATATTTGATACAGTTATATAATGTTTACACAGACTTATATTTCTAAAGACAATCAATAGACTGGCAGAGCTTTTATCTTCCAGAGTGCATGTAATGAAAGACACTGTTATTTATCTCTATGATGGTAAAATATCTTTCATCTGTTTACTGCAGCAGTGACAAAATATAATCAAGCCAATCAAATTAAACTGAAAAAATAAAACAGCCTCAGTTATGACAATGATTCGTGCTGCAACTGTAATTAGGTCTGACATTCAATTTGCAATCACTGAGATATTATACTGCTCATGATCACGAACTTCAGATAATAAATTGCTAATTCATGTGAAAAAGCATTAACGTTCATCAGTGCGTTACGTAACACCACTTGACGCTCTGAAAGTCGGTTAACTGACTAACAAATATGGTACTCTATTTTTCCTGACTTCCTGCCTTTATTTTCAGAACTCTCTGAAGTCAACTAGAAGCCCGGCTGTTGAGTCTGACATTGTTATTGCACTTGAGGAAGCCCTAGACTGTTGTGTCATTGAGAACACTCTATCAGAGCAATGCCTTTCAAATTGCATTAGGGCTAAACCATGGACTGTCTCATTCGGTCGCCCGTGGCCTATTCAGCTCTGCTCTATTCCACTTGAGGCCTTCTGCTCCTAGCAACAAATTGCTCTCAACATATCAACTCACTGCTGAGCCACAAAACAGTTAGTCACTGACTAAATATTGCAACTGAGGCCCTGTTGCTGTTCATGACAATGTCTGTGACTTTGAGTGATGCTGAAACCACAGGAAGCTCAAGGCAAAGCCGTGGAGAGATTCAGTTTAAATGTTTAAGTACAGCAAATTTTTCATTTAAATGTGTGGTTCCCCTCGTTGGTTCACTCAATGGTTTCATATTTAGTGGAATATGAGGAATATACTAAATATTTGTTGGCCATGAAATTTTTGTGTTTAAAAAAAAACTAACAACTGCAAGAGTACACTTGCCAATACATTTGATATGATATGATTGATATCTAGGATTGTAAAGGAAACTGTATTTAATTATTCTGATATGCATAATCATATGACAGATAAGCTGATTAATTAATCACATTAATCAAATATTAGAATAACTTCAGATTATTACATCTTTAAATTGACAGCATTAAACACAATCAATATGTAGAAACAAACAATCAGTTTCCTCTCCTAACTCCCATTAATCACCCACAAACTCTTAAAGTCTTAAATACTCTCAAACTCTTAAACTTTTAGATTAGACTTAACCTTTGCATTCCATAAGAAATAGATCTAACAGACACTTGGATTACAGTATGTCTCCACATTATGAAGGCATTAACCCATTCTTAACCTGCCCTTTATTAACTGTGAAATATAGCATGAATGTGGCACATTAAAGCTTAAGGCCATAATTATACTAGTGGAAAGCAGATGAAAGGGCACCTTGACCTTGCATGTAAACCCAATGACTAGACTGAACACCCTCAGCACACAGTAGTGCAGAACAACAGACTTCCGTATGAGCTAGAAAATTAAGAACCAAAAATTATTTTTTGGATAGTATCCAATAATTCCCTCTTTCCTGCTCTAATGAAGACACTAATTTCTGCTCTTCTGTCTATCCCACAGATTTTTTTTGATGATAAAGCAAAAGTTTGTTTACAACTGGCCTCCACAATCCGTCGCTTTGGGTGAGTATGTATGGGAGATGAGTGGTAATTATCTTTGTTGGGCAGCCGGTGATAGAGGTGTAATGGGAATGAAAAATGCCTGGCTGATTTCATCACAATTGTGAAGCAGACAGACGTGGGGGCGGAGTGTCTTCTGACAGAGGCTTTTGCAGATGCATGACAGACACTAGGTTTCAGAGCGTTAAACAGGGACTTAACCCGGCGGCGTGCTCGGGGAACAATATCCCTGGTGTCAGCGTTCTGTGATGTGATTGCTGTGCACTTTAGAAGGGAGGTACTGGAGCAAGGGCTTGTGTCGTTTAAAAGAGCCGCTGTTCCCTCTAATGCCATTTGGATCCCAGCAGGAGCCTCAATACAGCCACAATGACTGCACATCAAACCACATCAATGCCCGTCTCGCTTCTCTTTGGAATTGTAGGTTGTGAATATGGGGTCATGATAACAAAGAAATAGCTGAAGGTAACAAACATGCCAGTGTGTTTGCAGGTATGCGTGTGTTTGAGGAGAGAGAGGTGAAAAGATTAAACCAACAGAGGGTGGAGTACAGTACAGCTCCCCACCTTCTCCAGACAAACTCAAATGGCTCCCCACAGAGCACAAAGCAACATCCTGACATGTTTCATTATCTCCAAATCACCACTAGTTCTACTGGCGACTGGCATTTTTCAGATTAAATGAAAGTTGTGGGGAAAATAGTCAGTATGATGCCAGAGCAATGACTGAATGGCTGCATTAACTGAATGGAGGTTTTAGAAAGGCTTGGTTGATGGAGATTCCTAAACGGAATTGGTTTACAACTATTTCTAGTCTTTGGAGCTGCCTTAACACTTTCTCATGTTGATGTGAAATAATTTTAGCCATCAGTATGATTATTCTCATCTTATCGTAAATCACACTATGACTCCAAGTGCTAAAACATCAGCTTGAGCTACGAGGGAACTGACCCGATCCAAGCGGCATGGGACAGTTTAACGTAATACACTAGACGCCATAAATATTTCAGACTTAAGTTCAAACATCTGGCATTATTGATCTGGTGGTGAAGTATGTCACAGAGCCAGGAGACAGGAACAAGGGAATCACTCATGACAGCCACCTCGCATGCTAATGGATTAGCTGCTCCCCATTTAGAAGTCAATGGCGTAGGCGTGCTCACTGCGGTTTTCCATGCTGCTGGAAAACTGATACAAGCTGTCACTCAGAAACATGTAGGTCACCTGCTTCTCAATCTCCTGACCTAAATAACTCAAAGCATCAAAAATATCTGATGCTCAGGGTGTGCTAGAGAAAAAAAACACCCTAAAATACAATAATAAGAATCTCTGACATATAATTTATCTATATCATGCTTGTTTGTAATACTTGTAATACTTCTTAGCATTACTGAATTGTAATTCTTATACCTAAAAATAAAAATGGACCAAAAAATCTATATTAGTCAGACTGCTCTACCACAGCATCCCCCCACACACCTATAAAAGGTGAGGAGGCTTGACAAAACAATTAGTAATAAAAGAGGATGCTGTGAAAATCACAGACAGCCCAGAGATATTGAATTTAGTGCGGCAGAATACTAATTTTCCCCGTGTACCTGTGCGATACCATTTCTCACTAAATCAATATGGAATTCAAATCAGATTTCTGAATTATGCATGCCTTGCTGCAGGGCTCCACAGTTACGGCTAGCTTTGAGGTTAACAGATGGTGGCATAAAATGAAATGGGCATCCTGCTTAAAATATACCTAGTCACGGAGGACATCAGGATTGGTGGGTTCCTTTTCAGCCTGGGAAAAAGCTCTTCTGTAGTGGCAGATGTGGCCACCGGTTCTATTAGATGCTTTATAACAAAGGCTAAGGTGCACTGACTGGCCTTTATACAGTGAGTTTATCCACAGTGACAAAAGATCAAATAAGAGCACATTAGATTCTGAGTTTCAAGGTTTTCACTGCACCCTTATCTGTATGTTAGTGAAAATGACATTTACATCATATTTTAAACATTCTAAATGACTAATGTGAATGCAGCATATAAAAGGCACACAAACTCTGTGTAAAAAAACAATATTTAAAACTTATTACATTTGAAGGATTGTATGTATCCTGTATGTATGTCTGTGGGATCCCATTTGGGTAACTATTCCTGTGAGCTTCCAATGGGACGAAATTGTTCCCCCTGCTGTGCCCCATACCCTGTATGTGTGTATTCTGTCTAAGGGCTCCCATTTGGGTAACCCCCCTGCTGTAATCCTATCAGGATGTATCTGTGGGACCTGGTATAAAGCTCTGTCACACAGACAGAGCTTTGGGTTAAGTTTCAGAAGACTGCTATGCTACACGAGCACCTTCAATAAAACTCTTTTCCCCTGAACTTGGTCCAGCTTTCTTCATTTATGTACTAGAAGCATTCTAGTACATTGGCGAGCCACCCAACAACTGCTTAGCCAAATTCAAGGAAATCTAACACATTTTACAAAAAAAACATTATAGAAACGATTAATAACACACATTCTTAGTGTTAAAGGAGTAAAAGGTTTAAATCGCCATTGTGGCTGTGCATATATGAATTGATCATTTGTCTCAAGTCCTTTACTTCTCCTTGACGCTGGCTGGTTCAGGGGAGCTGACCCACAGCCTGAGGGCCAGGGTGAGATTTCTAATAACTTTTGGAATCTGGAGACACAGTAGAAAGAGGCCGCAGAGCACAGGAAGAAAATGACCCGAGCAGAGCACCTCAGACTTCGTCAGACCAATGCAAGAGGTTTATTTTGAAAGTTCTGTGAACTTTCTGTGGTAGTTTAACACAACCAGAAAGAGCTCAATAGCTTTATCAGCATGTTAAAAGAGTCTCTTCCAATTCCAACCAAGCATTTTGTTCAACTTGACTTTGTTCGAGTTGCTACCTCACTGACCTTGACCAGGAGAAAACTACCCACAACATCCCAGACAAGTTATTTCCCCATGCTTATACAGTTTTAATCAAAGCAAGCGTGTCCTTAAAGACAGAATTAAAAACAACAATAATTCAGAATGTATTTATACATTATACATTACAGATTTAATTTCCAGATTTAAAGTTTTTTAGGAAAAAGACCATCTAAGAACATCTATTATGCATGATATACAAGGGTGTCTAGCCAGGTGTGCAAATGAAATGAAGTTAAAATGCAGACTCACAATGTCTGACAACCTGCATTGCTATTCTTATGCCTTCTGCTATTATCCATCACAGTGATTGTTTTGACTGCCCGTGATATTAACACAATTCCCTTAAGCAGCCTCAATGACAAACAAAATATACACAAACTTATATGCACAGGCTGTGCCCTTTTGTGGTCTTAGAATTCTGTATACTATTTGTCCTAGGGGTAAAAAAGACACGCCTTCACTAAACCTCTAAAATAAGCAGATAAATTTAATTTAAATTTTAACACATTTTGCATGAAGAAACAAACTGATCATTTATCACAAACTCTGTAAATATCTAGGTTTTAAAATGGCCACAGGTCATTTTTGACCCTTAAGACAACACAAGGGTTAATATAAATCAGCTACTTTATACGGCTACATTGGCCACTACTTCATTTAGACCTTTATTAAAAGGCAGAAATTCCAGTGAGTAAATGGAAATACAGGTGTGTGTTCCTGTAGCTCAACTGGTATTGGGTTGCAAGTTAAATTTTCAGAAAACACTTGTAAAAGTGTAGCAAAATGTGTAACTAGAATTCAGTTTTGTTTTAAAGTGTCTACCAAATTCACAAATGTAAATGTAAATGTAATTGTTTTTACCAGTCCATGGTGACACCTGTAGCGTGATTGTCTCATGGTCCACCATTTGGTATCCTTTCAGCACTACGAATAGGGTTATAGACTTTAGTATCTGAGCCTAAAAGGATTTCTGTTAAAGAGTATCAAATCTTCAAAGGCACTAATAAGCCTATTACCTGCAGCACACAAGTCTATAGGCACAGCGAGAAGGACAGCCAGGAGGTAGAATGATGGAGTTAAAGGCTCTGTAGGGGGGCTGGTAGTATCAGCACAACTCCACACCACCACACGTGTCTACATCCTCAGTCCCCTGTCCGACACTGCTAACTACAACACATCACAAGCCATCCTTACTCCAACAACCTTCTGACAGAAAGGCAGGAGTTAAGCCATAAAGATTTGGACACAAAAAGTTTGAGCCAAGTTCAGTTTTGGCTGATTTGCCCTGCTGTGTGTCTGAGCCCACAATTGAATATAAAAGTCACAGCCGGGATGTAAGACAGAGTGTAACCACAGTGTAACACAGAGAGCTTAGCACCAGAAAGTGAAAACCAAGCCCTTCAGATGTTCAGATGATCACAGTGGCACGTCACAGACAAAACGCATGTTGAAGACTCAGCACATCCGGCACGCCACTGAGATTTCTCACTGCTTGCCTATGTGGAACAGACAGAGAGTGCAAGAGCGATTAGAGCTTTTGGAATAGATGACAGGACTGCAGGCTTTTATGCACGAGTGGGTGTTAAGAAAGTTGTGGATTACTTCTTTCACTGTAATTTGGTTCATGCGCTACATTGCATGCCCATGGCACTGTTTGTTCAGCTGTATCAGGAAGAAATAAAAGTGGAGTGAATGAAAGCATAAGAGAGGCAGGAGAAAATAGCTGCCATTAGTTACAGTGCATATTAACTCATCGCAAATGAAAAAAAAACCCAACGATTATCTGCAAGTTGGCATTTTGGCAAGTCTGAGAATTCAAAATTAATGAAACAAGAAGTGTGCTTTCATATGAGAGAGATGAATACACAGTAAGAGGAAAAGAAAAGTGCAAATCAGAAAAGCGCAATGAAAAAATAAAGCGGGTGATTTTATTTTACCAAAATGAGCAGTGGAGAATTAGAGGAAAAAAGACAGATAGCAGCAGTTAAAAAGTGTGAAACATTTAAGGAAGAGGCTGTGACTGCCCCAAGCGTAGCCATCTGTGTGAGGATATGTGATGAGAGATCCACACCTGTAAGGGACCGCTGGGAACTGAGTCTTCTGTAGCCCAAAAGACACCTGGGCAGCCAAACAGGTGCTCAGCCCAGACAATTAAACCATTAGACAAACATAGGCCAACCAATAAGAGAAGATTAACAGAAGAACAGGAGCCCAACATTCTTCATCATGGCTTCTTTTCCCGATGGAGTTTGGAGATTAAAGCGATGCAGCTTAGGTAAAAACCCATTTCCATGCCTAATTATCAGGTTTTTAAATGAGTGACTTTAAGTTAATATAAAAAAATTATGAAAAATAATAATGTGTTTTCCTGTCACTTTGTTAATCAGACTTCTCACATTGAAGTTTGGCATGAACATATTGTTGTGTTTTGAACTTTTTGAAGCAAACTGCTCCGGCTGTAATGCCAGTAATAAAACAGGATCTGCTTATGCGGAATAGTTACACCACAGTGAATAAAATAAAATAATAGACATTCATAAAACTCAAGTACAATAAACTTCATGAAAAATGGAGGAAGAAGTTCCATTTGTTAACAAGTTCCATTTTTAGCTAACAAGAGCTAAAAATGAACAGTACCTCTAAAGCATTAATTCTTAATTGGTTACCATACCTGACAAACATGTTTCACTGCAAACAAACAATTAACAACTGTATCTGTAATAAAGACAAAACAAATACTGTACAAATACATTGTACAACATTATGAAGATGAACATTTAGCTCATTTTAGCAAATGCCTTAACTAATGACTTGAACTTTATTGTAAAGTTTTAGCCATTGAGTGTTTTAGCCATTGTAAGCAAATGTTCAGGGCAGGAACAAAATTACTGTGCCGCTCATCTTGCAAATTGAAACACTTCTGGTCACTCCCAATAATGGATAAAGTAATGAGAATGATTTAAGTTTAAAACTCTCCTTGATTACTTACATTTTTCATGAATTTTATTAAGCATTAAGGCCAGTCCAGCTCACTAAAATGTGTGTTGTTATTTTTAATTAAAATACATTTGCTGCACAAATCAAAACTTTTCATGCACTAATTTGTTTCCCTATTAGAGTTAAAGCATGACTATGCCTCAGCTATTGGCATAGTAACATTTCACCATATTACCATAGTAAAGCAAGACACTATGATGGAGTTTCTTAATAGATAATAGACTAAATAATAGTCCAGCTTTAGACTATTAGAGTGCAGATCTGCCTCAGGGGCCCCTAGTGGAGCACACATGCAACCCAGACAAAGCTAATCATGGTCCTCAGAGGAACTTACAAATTACAATGAAGTGTGTTCAGTGTGTGTGTTGGTGCTAAACTTTGACAGGAGCAGAATTGAACACAGCAAAACATAATTTTCAGGACCCATAATCCTAACTAATCTAAACATCAACCAACGAGGGGCGTGGTCACATTTTAACAGTAACATTTTGGAAACCACTAGTGCAACAATAATAGTGCAACAAATAATAACAAAGGCCATTCATTTCCATTAGCAGATGTGATAAGGTTGTCCATTTACATGCTTGACTTAAGCCCCACTGTCTGTGTTCCTCATGTCCTGAAAGCCCTTTGTGATTATTATGGAACGGAGTGTGCTGCAGGCATCATGACTTAAAAGGAATTTACACTGTAACATATTTCTTGGAGAGAAGAAAGATAAAGTTTGAAGGGATTCATGAGTAATTGCTCCTTGGCAAAGGAATGGAACTTGGGGTCATTTTCATCACAAATTAATTTTTTATTCAGCATGCAACATAGCTTTACGTCCAAACATTTTAAAAGTTGCAGGTAGCGCAATACGGTATAGCAAAAAAATACCAAGACTTCATGGAGAAATTAGTCAGTTCCCACTGGAATTAAACTAGTTAGACGACTGACTTTTTGCTGTCTCATCCTGTGTGGGATGGAACCCTGACATGTTGGCTATTCTTTATTTTCTAGATCCAAAGAGACTACCTTTATTTAACACGGGGATTAGCCGCAATCATTATGACATCAAATCATTTTTAGATGGTCCTTGCAAGTTGAAACTGTGCACATGACGCTGTCGACTAATATAGATTGCGGATATAAACCACTGCATTAAGCCGGTGTCTTTTTGTGCTGCTGTCCCAAATACATAAACCTAGTGCACTGTAAAGGTTACATTAACATACTGTATTCAGCACACAAGATGGATATTTCCTGTTTTGTGATCCATAATAATTAGCCGTTCTCATATTAACTGTAACACCGCTGAGCTGGTGGGAAGCTTGAATATCCCCTCAGAGCTGTTAAGACAAAAAAAATGGACTGACTGAAAGAGAAGGTGGAGGCGGAGAAGAAACATTTCAGTTCAGTCGTGAACATCTCAGAACACTGCGTCACCCCAGGGTGCCTCTCTCCCAGTAAGGCCTGACCTTCAGTGGGCGGGTGAGATGCCACTCAATGCCCCCCTTCTCTAGGTACTCAGAAAGTCAGCCATTTGCAAACACCCGGAGGGTGGTCCTGGCCTCGGTGGCCCCTGAGCGCAAACTGCCCTTTTACTGAGAGGATATGCTGACGCCACACCGTCTTCAGCCAGCAAGACCGAACTTTACATTATCTTTGTTTTTTTTTTCTCGTGGGCTTCTTAAAGAACGGCAATCTGTATCTGTTTCCTATGATTAATGGATAAGAGTAGAGTAAATAATTGGATACACAGGGCCCTGACACCGTTATGATCCGATAAAGACACAATGAGATGTCATGCATTCTTTTAATTAGGGCAATAACGAGGTTACCTTGAGGCATTGTGTTGTACAACTTACATTCAAGGCTTTTTCCATAATATGATAACAATGGCAAAGTCATTTCACTGTTTGTGTTTCCTTGACTCATTGCACTGTACTGCCATCTGGGGAGAGGGACAGAGGGGTGTATCTGCTGCAGTGCAGAACACATCTGTTGCTGGGTAGGTGCTCAGGTACGATCTCTCCAGCGAGACCAAACCAATGCCCATTAGTTTGTCAGTGAGGACCATGCTGTCAGTGGATCAAATAACAGTTCTGCTCAGGTTCTGAGAAGGTCCTTTCTCCCATAGCGCAGTAGTAGACCTAAAGAGATTGTCTGTCTGCCAATGGTGTGATGACCACTTTATATGCTGCGCTTATTGATTCACATTAAGAGCCATCTCGCAGACAGCGCTCTGGTAAATAATTGAGAGGGTCTGCTGTCACACAGCGTTGCTTAGCGCTACTGGGAGCAAATTAAATTTGAAGATCCCATCCACCGGAGGGGAGGTGAGACAACTTTATGGGAGCGGGCTGAGGGATTTCAGACGGGCCTTATTATGAGGGTATGAGAGGGGCCAATAAAATCATACCAGGAATAAGCAGAGGGAGGGGGCTTAAAGAAATGCAAAATTATTTTAGTTAGTTCATTAGTCATGATCAAAACAGATTAAAAAAGCAGGCGGGTAATGGCGAGAGAGGCGCTTTAGTGGAGGAACATAAAAGGGAAGGCGTTTGGTCTGGTGGTGGTACTGTGCTTATTAACGTTTCAGAGAATTGCTGGTTGTCTGAAGTGTTAAAAAAAGGATTTTCTATCTATTAGAGCTTAATAGATAGAAGCAAAAAGAGATGACAGGGCCAGGCTCAAAGTGACTGGAGGCTATACTGATTTAGGCAGCTATGCTATGGGCTATGCTCATTTAACCACAATCGGGGTTCCATACAGACCAAAGGTTAAAAGACCCATTGACAGATTTCCAATTAGCATCCTAAAAGAAATCCTGCAAGATTGCCAAGCGAAGACAGGAAAATGAGGTTTAACTTTTCCGTTTCAGAATGAGAGGCTGGTGGGAGGTGGTTAAAACAAGTACTGATATGTCAGGTTTTTCATCAAAATCTACAGATGAAAGGTTTTAGCACAAAAGGCTCAAAGTGGCTGGTATTACAGACAGGATATGGAAGTTAAATGGTGGCACACTGACCTGACAGGGTTGCTGGTCAAGGACACACGCAGGGACTCCAGACAGTTCAGCAGTTTGTCTTCAGAGATGCCTGAGCGCAGCTCATGCACGTACTCCTGCGACGACAGCGTACACTCGTGCTTGCTATTCCTCAGTCCACCCTACGGGAAATATGAGACACATTAAGCGATCATCCACTGCACCGCTGCGCTTTACACCCTGTTAGACCTGTCACACTTTAATTACAACATCTGTATTACACTTGATCACTGAACATCTCTGCTGTAGCCGTTAAAAGTACGTAAAGAGAGAGAGAAATACTTCACGTTTGCATGCTTAAATCTGACATTTACAATAAATAACTTCAAATGACTCTCCAAAATTATTTACTATGGATTTAGGAAATACAGTTTAGCAGATGGTTGTTTCAAAAGAATCAAATATATTACTTTGTTTTTGATGTTGTTCACCCCATAATCTGCCACTTGGGCTATATTAACTTAGTAGGTCAACGGGTTCAAGTGGTAACTATCAATGTATCTTAGAGATATGTGAAATGAATCGGTGAACAGAGACATTTTCACCCACACGGTGGCCATAAATGAGCAAAGGCACAGTAGAAGATTCTGCTGTAAACTATTTTTGGTACAAATTTTTCAAGTGGGTCCATTTCGATCATCTGACAACAGGCAGAAAATAGAGGGGGATGTAGTTACAAACACCTGATTTGTGGATCAAGCAGTACCCCTGTGCTCCCTGCTGTATGCCCAGTCTCCAGCAGGTGAGAATGATTACTACCACTCCATAACAGCAGACTCGCTTCCTCCCAAAATCAGCACACTTTCCACCCAGCACTGACTGACACACAGCTACCAGCTATGCTAGTCAGCAGGAACTGGCACATGCTAATTCCACAACACACACAGTGTAATGGGGAAATGTTCCCACACACACAAACACAATTTAAATACAACAGATATTTCTTTAAACATTTTGTACCAATATGAAATAAATTTTTAACTTATGAGGTGGACAATCCAAGACACTTAACAGATACCAGTGTTGACACCTAGTATGTTCATACAGAGCTTTTTAATGGAAAGGACGCATGCCTGAAATATAGAGCTGTAGTTAAACTGATGTGTGCTGTTTGAAAGCAACAAATAAAGTAATTCAAAAGCCTTGGTATTTACTATTATCTATCACTATGGTTACAGGCTCTCCTCTATAATGCTGCATGCTATCTGTATGCGATATCCCAAACATTAAACATTCCATACACAAAGCCCCACTGCTGAGATATATACAGATATTATCATATGCACATATATATATGATGCATTTTTAGTTACTTATTTCTTCACTTTTCTTTTAATTCATAATTTAATTCCCCTGTATAAAGGAAAGCTTGTGGACAAACAGATGTTTGTAAAATAAAGCCTCAAAACGGATATAACAGTATAACATCAATTTTGTGTCAGGATGTTTTAACACCCCTTTCCACCTAAATAAACAGGTCGGCAATTTTGTGTGCTAAAATCAATTTCTGTATATGCTGCCAAGATTGTGAATATTCTGTGACTCCAGTCTATCTTCACATGCAGCAGGCGGGTGGACTGAAGACTGTCAGTTTGTTATCTGCACTGCTCCTCAGCACAAGCCCCTAGGCATGAGAAGCGTGCCATGCTACTGCCTTCTACTGTTTAAAACCACATCATTCTTGTCAATTTCTCTGTGTTTGCTTGTGTGTTTTTTTGCTGTTCTTTCCTTATCAGCCATGTCATCAATGCCTTTCCTTCGCTTTTTGAGATCAACAATCTGAAAAAAAAGCAGAGGCAAAGAAAAGGAGTGGTGGGGCAGTGGTGGGCTGTCAAAGTCACCCGGTTAAACGGAGAGATGAATTCATGCAGATGGAAAAGTACATAGGGTAGTGCGGAGAGAATATTAGCAGTTTTCAGTCAATACGAATTTGCCTTTTATGCCGTCGTACCAGGATTTGGATTCCCCAGCAGGCAAGCAGCACTAATAGGCAGTCTAGGAGGAATAAACAGGGCATCTTGGTGTGACAGAGTTCCATTCTTCTCTGTCATGGCACAGTCAAATGAAACTCTGACACAGACAGCAGTAGTGGTTTATATAGCAACAGGAAAATAAATGAGCCATTACTGCAGGCAGGTAGGGGGCTGCGACAGGGAGGCACTGTGTGTTGAGTCTGCAGAACATGTTGTAAACATGGCAGACAGTGTGGTGATTTACTCAGGTGTGATCAGCAGATGTTGGTATTAGGTTCAAACAGTAGTGGGTATGTGGGCGTTGAGCTGGTGGCAGAACGACATGAGTTGGTATGTAATAAAAGCAGCTTTGATGTTGACTGGCAGCTGTGAATCTGCACTGACCTGCATTTCAGTACCAAAACAAATGTGAATAACAAGCATGGAAACACAGAGGTTGAATAAGAAACTGTGCGAGATCCACTTTCTGATTTGACGAAAGTCCCTTAGTCTCTTGTTTTTTCTTTTTTTACCCGGTCACCCTCTCTGTCCTTCTTACCGGTGAAGATCATAACAATCCTTGTGTTTTTTCCTCTAACCCATCCCACAGAAACGAGACACTCAGGCGGAAACCTGGAAATCTGCTCTTTCTTCTCAGGCAGATTCCTCATACTTGAATTTGTCTTGATCTGGATCTGACTAAAGATCACTCACCTTATCTGCCTCTCGTGTTCTGTGGAGGGGATCTGAGGGACCCTAATATGACTGGTGTGCCTAAAACTGCCTGAATGAAGTGATGGGGTGTGTGTAAGAGACAGGTCATTACTTCCCTCATTACTGTTGCTAGTAACTGTAGTTGCCCCTGGCTCTTTCCAGACCTGCTAAAGACAGTTACCTCAAATCCACCCACTGAAGTAGGGGCAGGGCTGCTATCTATCTCACTAGAGTACCAAATGATGGCTGCTCAGCAGTTGAGTACCTTTATGTATTCAGAATACCCTTGGGTTGGGAAAGAAATGAGCATCCACAGCATTTTTATTTGCATAATCTGCATTTCCTCATGCATGTTCTTACATCACCCCTCAATAAACACACAAAAGTTCTATCTGGACTAAGGAAAAACTGTCAATCACAGGTCAATACCTCAGTCATGCAATTGAAGCTCTGCAGAAATTGTTGACAAGAACAGGATCTAAAGGCAGACTTGTGTTGCCTAGCTTAAGCAGCAAAAGCAAACAGCACTTTAAATGTTGCTCATATAAATATTAGAGATTGTTTAAATTCCTAACCTTAGAAATATGCAGAATTTGAGGTGTTAATATTTGTGTTAGCAAGAGGTGAGCAAACACTTAAATATATTTGTACAAGGAAAATTATATTAGCAACAAATTTTTTTTAAAGTTTTTAAATTTTTAAAATTCTTTAAAATATTTAAAGAAGAGGCTCAAGTCATTACATATTAGAATATCACCACATTGGATGAGCTAGCAAGCAACCATCAGCACTGTAGTATCGTGGAACACTGAACAGTTACTATATAACCTGGAAAAGAACTCTAGTGTGAGTATATGCCAGGGTTTCACAAGCAGGCCTCAACAAAATCCGAAGGTGCCTCATGTTAATTTAAAATTATATAACAAATAAAAGCTAAAACATCTTTGTATATAACAATTTGCATATTCTTGTGTTTTTGTATTGTATTAATAAACATGCACCTTTCTAGTTGGCCCACAACATTTTATTAGTTCAAAATAGTGAGTGTGGGCTTTTTAATATTGTTGTGGACAATAGGGGGCCTCAAAGTCAAAAAGACTAAAATCCAGTGCTATATGTAATATAAAAATTCTAAGAATTGCACAAAAGGCCACATACACAAAATGCTGTTTGTTTTGTATTTTTTTACACCACATTATTTCATGAATAGCAGAGGTGAAAATGTTCTATAGATTTTCTTCCTTCCCAAAAACAGACAGAAGCCTCATTCTATTCTACTCAAGAAAATACAGTTTCTTGTTTCACTATCTATTGACCTTTACCTTTGGAAACCAAAGACAGGCCATAATATTCTGCTTAATAACCCTGGCCAGCTCAATCCCTTGGGATGATATCAACATTACAGCAGACCACACTAATCATGCAGACAGCCACATCCACTAGTTCACTGTAATTGGGTTTCTGCTGTTGACTGGAGAGAACAAGGAAATG
Organism: Yasuhikotakia modesta; assembly: GCA_036877545.1. NCBI lineage: Eukaryota > Metazoa > Chordata > Actinopteri > Cypriniformes > Botiidae > Yasuhikotakia > Yasuhikotakia modesta. The sequence goes on from JBAJNP010003476.1 coordinate 31,817, forward strand.
GCCGATGTGCAGAACCAAAGAAATTCCTGACAGAGAAAGGAAAGCACACTGGGGTGATGAAAACACACAGGAAGAAGAAAAAAAACAAGAGGTAGAGAACTACCAACAGGTGAGATGGAACCAACAGATAAGTGTTGGAAAGATAAAGAGAAAAGGGATGGATGCTCTGTTCTAAAAACCTAAGGAGGCATCATTTAAGGGCATCATAAAGATCAGTCCTGACTTAAAGCTTGGGGTCCTAAGACCTTTATCTGGGCAAATATACACTAAAACAGTATTGCAGGTATTCTTTAGGAAGCCAATCCCAGAATGCATTGTGGCAACTTCATTTTACATTTAAAGTAAACCTTTTTAATAGAAACTTTTAAAGTAAGTGAACATTTTTAAACTATTTGTGTGGGCCTTGTATTTTGTACGGAGATATTTTGTCATTCACTTAACAACACACCACTGTAAAACTGTATTAAAATCAATTTGTAAATCTAGTCTTGTGTGCCACACAAAGATGCTTTTCAAATCATTCATTTTTAAGAATTCATGATGGTTGGAATGCTGCTTTAAAAGACGGCTTACTAGATGATGTTTAGGAAGTGAGAGGAGAGAAAAAGATGAATATAGCCCTATGACCAAGCCCATCTCCCAGTCTTATTGAATCCTTATTTGTCGATAACAGCATTTCTTGCCAGAAACAATAGTGCACAGAACAATCACTCCAGTAAGCCTGTCAATATCACTTTGGGACAGAGGCAGATAATATATTTAGTTTTGTATACACAGGTATAGACATAACTAATATTATTATGTATATACATAACAAATTTGCAAGACATGCAAGCATTATACAACAAGAAATTATAGCTGTATACATGCTCAATATGTTTAAAGAAAGAAAATCCAAAGTGGTGTGTAATTGCTTTTTTACGTCATATATAAAATATGATGTTACAGTGGGCAGTAAACACAGAGAGAGAAGGCCAGGTCTGCTGCGTTAGTCTTTATCTCTTTAAGCTACACCCATTGAAAATGAGATGCCAGCAAACTAACAGACCGCAAAGGGACCAGCCCCTCTCAGCAATGACTTCCTGAAGAGCATCACTAACTAGCTGGATGCTCCAGAATAATCTAGATCCTGATCTAGATCAGCAGAGTGTGTCTGATATCAGTCAGATCCGTGTAGAGGGAGATGATGAATAAGCTGATGGAGGTGGATGATGGCTGTGTAATTTATTTCCACGTGAGGTCACCACACCGGAATAATTCTGTTAAATTATGGTTCATGAGTGAATGTCACTTTAATAGAGATTCGGTTGAGGTTGCATGACATATAGCAGAGATATAGAATAATGGGGGTATCGGCTGTAGGTTATCTGTCTAGTCTCTTAGTTACAGCAGTGAGGAACCATCAAAGTAAAAGAGCCCGTTATCACTAACATGCACCCATAAGCATGACAGCCAGAGTTACACACCATATCCACACCGATACAATTGCGAGGATGAGATTTGCAAACTCATAGAGTAAAAAACTAGCAAAGCACAAAATCAATGGTGAGGGAAGATACGTACACTATAAAACAGCAGGATATTAGCCTAATATTTTGTTCATTCAATGTCTTGTGTGAATTAAATTATACTAATATTCAGATCCCTCCATAAACACCCAAAATGATTGGTGATAATGGGGTTTTTAATTACTTCTCCTTTTACGTGATTAATGAAAATTACTGAAGTGCCCCACTGATCTTTTAGAAAAATAATACAGATATAATCGTCGCAATTAGTGCACATGAAGCCATATCAAAGGCAAGTGGTTGCAAATGTTTTATTCTATAATTTTCTGCTCATTAGCATTTGATTGACTGTCTTACACAGGGGAAACTAGCACCTTCTCCATAAAAAAATAAGCAAACCCAAAAAACAGATGCTCTCAAAAACACACATAAACAAAACAACAACCCACTCTCAGAAGATTCCAAAGGCTTTCTGGTATAAAGGTCAGCTGAACCTAGCATCAGGTGAGAAGCATGGACAATGGCACTTGCCCTGCTACTCAATGATAAGTCAATCTTTTTGATGTCAACAGGAATATGGGTTATTTTCTATCAGGCAGTGCAGCATTGCATTTCTGAGTTAGTTTACCACTAATCAGAATAGTTTTATATTAGAATAAAATATGTTTAATATTCTGCATTCAATAGCTTAATAAGAACTCTATTTGATGAGTTCCATTTACATCTCTTCATTTTGAGTAAACTGTACCTTTAAGCCATATTATTGTTGTATGCGACACTATTCACATTGTTTGCTTACATGGTTCATTCACCTAGAAGAGCAGTTCACCACTAAAAGCATGATTTAGACAACTGTACATTTCTAAATAAACCACATTTGTGTACAGAACATAAACAAATATAACATCATAACTAAACACGCAACCAAACTGCATGTGGCTGCTTTTAAAAAGCCTTGCCCCATAGATGTCTTTTATAAGATGTAATCAATAGCTTGCCACAAATGTTGTCGATACAGCTACAGCTTTTATTTAACCCCAAACATTTCTTTAAATGCATCAGCTTCCGAACGACAGACACACAGTGTTTCATCATGCCACAAGCACTTAGCTGACTCAACATTACCAGAGTCACATTAAAATGGAACCCATCCACCGAGAATCACTTCACCTTCTTCACCCGCACATTACAGCACTGATGTTCAGTGTGTTAAAAGCACACAGCAGCCTGTACAGCACAGGCAGATAAGGAAGACTGAGATAAAAACAATGCAGAGCACAGCACTTACAAAACTACAATGGCAATTTCCTGTTCATGACAGAAAACATCTCTGGTATAGAGCCAAGCTATCCAACAGTGCCAAACAAAGTAACTGCTACATGTTGATTAAAAAGGTCCATGAAAATCATCCTGCAATAGCAGGTGGTACGACGTCATGAGATTACAGCATTAGAATCTTTGTTTCTGTTACTCCAAACAGACATAATACCCTATAAATTCAGTTTAATAGCCCCATATTTGCAAGGGCCTCTGAGACAGCAACAGAAAGGCCGGTAGGTCAAGCAAGTTCAATTGACTAAGTCAGCTTGGAGAAAAAAGCAAGCAGGCTTTGTATGTCTGACCACAATTTAGATTTCTATTCTAGATCTAAATCTATTTAGATTTCTAAGTCTATACACTGTATAAAAGAACCTTATACATTTTCAAATGACAGGAAGCCAAATATTCAGGCAAATAATCGCAGAAGATTATAATGTTTCAGAGACCATAACATGCATTAGCCTCAATTACTTAGTCCTTAGTAAAATTCTTTAACATGCTGATGTATTGAGGTAAATGCTTAAATTTCTGACCTACAGAGCAGATAAATGCTTTTCAAAGCAACATAGCAGAGGCCATAAGGACATGGCTGGCTCGCAGGATTATACGTAGACAAAAGCTTTTTATGTCCACAGCTAAAGATGTTGTTGCTGTCAAGAGTTAAGCCTCTAAGTGCACATCAAAACCTACGACCTTTATTTAAAATACAAGAAAATGCTGCTACTGACAGCTTCTGGTTGCTCACTTAGCAGAACTTTAATAACACACCATCTTTGTCTCAAGCATGATGGCTTTGATTCAGACACAGGGACAAAATAGCTAAAACATAAACACACACAAAGGTACATATTAGGCCACTTACTGCCAAAACAATGCATTTTCTGGTTTGCTGAAAATATATGCTTACAAAAAGAACTATATTTAATTATCAGTTAGTTAGCTATCCACTTAATCACACAAAAACAATAAAAATAGCTGGATGCACTGCAAAAAACAAAGTACTGAACTAGTGACTCAAACAAGTAAAACAGAGTTATGTTACTAATGCTAGTGCTACGTTACTAATAGTTGTATTATCAATAGTAAAAATGCTTAATCAGCACATCACAAAATAACAATCAACTAAATATTCTCTATATGCACTATTTGCCAACCCACATAATTATTTCAGTGACCTCAGTCAGAAACAATATAATACATTTGCAATACATTTTTTGTGAAGCTGGTAACTCTTATTACCAGGTCTGTCTGCCACATTCTGAAGTGAGCTTAAGTGCTTTGTTATCAGTTTAGGCAGCAGATTATTGAAAAAAATTCCCTTCACAGTAGATTTATGTGAAGTTTTGGAAGTAAAGTCAAGCATGGCCAATGTCAGGCTATGTGTCTGTAGATGAAATTAGTCCATTCCCAAACTTCCTCTTGAGACGGGTTGGAGAAAAAGGTGGAAAAATCAAGTTAAAGACATTCCATCCCATGCAAAATGGATTCCGAAAATGGTTATTTTTATTAATCCAGAAATATGAAACTATCAATAAAACATTACTGGAGTCAGAGACATCTAAACACCTCTCGCTGGAACTCTGAAATTCATGGAAAGATGAGAGGACAAAACCAACCTGTTCCAAACAACTTGAGGCTGTTTACTGATAAATAAAATAAAATTCCGGAGATGAGGGCTGCCTCAATACGCATAGCAAATGAATACATTAATAAAAGTACATCAAAGACAGCTCTCCCTGACATAATTCAATAAAATAATTTGCGTTAAACATGTTAAAGGATGAAAAATAAAAAATTTTAGCATTCAAACCGGCCTTGAAAACAATAGCTAAATTGGAAGGACCACTTTGTTATTTATATGTTGACATGTCTTTATGTTTCTAGAATGTTACATTTTAACAGTAAAAGCAATCCATCATAAGCAGTTTAAACCTGGTTTAGTGAGTTTGAGTCAGACAGCAAAACTTGCTTTTCCTCCGTCTTCAATAATCATGTTCAGCCCTTAGTAGCTCAGCAGAACTGTGAGTGTTTAAGTTTATAAACAAGCTTTTTTGCATTTTAATCAACCCTTTCAATTAAGAACTAATTAATGCCTAACAGGGACATCTGTCACTTTGAGGATAAGGACGACTCCACAAGTCACTTTGTTTCAGCGTTCCCTAACCGAGAGACACAGAAATGGAAACATAATAGAAAAATGAGATAAAATCATGGATCTTGATTCAAGAAACAAGAAGACTCTGTCCCCCATCTTAAAGATTGTCAGGTGCAGGCAGTAACTAAATACACAGACAGTCTGCTGAGAAAAATCACTGTGGTTGTATTCAGCTACACCTCACACATTAAAGAGTATTACTGTTCGGGGGATGCTTGGGTTATGAAGATGTGCTGTGAATTATAACCTCAATTAGCTAATTACCAATATAAACAGGTTTGAGAATGCAAATTTAAATAATCCACTGAGGAAGTACAGTATCTCAGAAGATTTGTTTTAAACATTAAAACATATGCCACTTCAAAGACAACACTTCCTTCAAAAAATAATGCCAAATTAAATTTAGTTTCCTCTGAATGTTTAAATACAATGAAGCCTGAGAGACTAAAAACCAGCACACAAGCATCTTAAATTTGGATTTTTTTCTCTCTCTTTGAAAGCAGCAGTGCACAGTGCAGAGACCTATATGAAACAGATACCTCAGTTGGTATAACTGGAAAGCTAAGCACATAACACAATGTAACAAAACAGCAACAGCATCACACTTTGTGAAGCTACACTGCTGCTCATTTGAAAAAGAACCTCATTACTGAAAGAGCTACGCTTTTAAAAACATTGAAGATACCGTCACATTACCGAAGCATGCAGTTAGTTCCATTGCCACTTTTGGTTACCACAGCTACAACACAACAGAAAGACACACTAGAGACAACTGCCCAAACTGAACATTAAAACCTTCCTTTGACCAGCAAGGGCTGGCATGAAACTTTCTTTTACTGCTGAATTTATTATCCATAAAAATGCTCCTGCATGCATGTGCTGCCTGCACCAGGTATAGAAGTAAAAGAGCTTTCAAGGTGATCTGCTACGCCACATACAGGAGTGCTTATTTCATGCTTTGGTCAATCAGTTGCAAAGGGCAGTCAATGGAGCTCATAGTTTTAAAGGTCCGCATGGACTTTCCCATTCAATAAGCGTGAAAGAGAATATAGGCAAGCAGGTAACTTTAGGAGCGCCTTGAAGGGCACCAGAGCCCAATCAAGCGAGCTCTACTTTTAGTGTATTCACACAGTGTCACAGACTTGTAAACAAGAGACCATTTAAAAGGTAATTCAGAGCGGATCTCATTTGGGCTCAGCCTGCAGTCTGGTGAATTGATCATAGCGTATGTGTATAATGAACCGGCTCCTGCACGCAAGGGACCCAAACAAAGATGGAAAAATAAATGAGCATCACAATCTGATGTGAACTCTGACAGGCTCTATCACACCCTCATTTTTTATTGTTTCATCCTGCTGAGAATGGTTCAAGAAAAAAAATCTACACTTAACAAATGGACCAGCCCATCCAAGTCCTTATCTTGTGTTCACCACAAATGAGCTGATTCTTCGGATTTCAGATTTAACTCTGAAAGAAACTCTGAAAGAAAGAGACAAACTCCAACTAGAACAGTAACTTAGAGTCCATCATCGAAAAATTGACAGCTGAGCAGTTGGGGTGCCCGAGAGAATTGGTGCAGAGATGGAGTCAAAAGAAGAATGAACAGAGGAGAAGTTAGTGGTGGTAGTGAACTTGGGGAACTTTTAGTGGAGGCTAAACAGAGCCCCCTGAGTTAGCTGCTAACTGGCGAGGTGGTGTTCCTGCTGGGCTGAGATGTGTGTGTGATGCACTGACTTCTGGCTGCTGAACTGCTCAGGGGAAAGAACTGTGGTGATTAATGACACCACAGCTGAGCAGGTGAAACTCCTCTCACTTACTGGAAGAATCACATTCAGCCAGATGTCCAATATAGAGAATATATGGTGTTTTTCCCTCCAAAAATTCCATTGAGTTTGGGTGATTTTTCATATCGTGACACGTAATATGTTGAAATCTTAAAAATTAAACTTTTACCCCAAGTTATCATTTGCCTTGAAAGAAACTCTGATCTTGACCTTGATCAGTCTTCAAATTAGTGATGTGTGATGGCAATGACACTGACAAAAAAATGATAAACCTTGGACTTGCTAATGCAAGTAGATGAGCAGTTAATTTACTCTGGATTAAAAAATAAATTAATAAAAATAAAAAATGTATTTTTTTAACACTCATGTTTTGGTCCCCTGACTCACCTTTTCACTTTTCATTTTAATCATGACCATAAGTAAACTTTTTTGGAAAAACTCAAGCTCTAATGGTAATCAGAGATATTATAGTATTGGATATAAGTATTGGACATATTCTTACATAACAATGCACACATAAATATTAAATTAACTGAAAATATATTCTTAAAAATAGAATTAGAATTTTCCTAAGCATACTTTCCTTCCTTATTTCTCAAATTCAAATTTTATTGGTCACATACATAATCGTACACAGTATGACATGCAGTGAAATGCTTTAACGCCTGCTGACCCTGAGAAAAGAGAATGTTATTTAAACATAACAGTAATAACAGTAAATAAGAATCNAAAATTAAAAAGAAAAATATTTATATATAGTACGCTAATAAATACTAAAGAGTGATGGTGTTGTGTGGAAAAATATACAACCGGTTGTGTTTGGAAAACACACTAATAATA